>QEOT01123982.1:0-62705 GCA_003123785.1 Pterocarya stenoptera
CCCCTCACTCCCTCTCTGAAGCGAAAGCACTCCCTTTGACTCTTTGCTCTCTCACTCTCTCGTAATCTCTGATTTTGGGTCTTACTCTCGGCTCTCACACTCTCTCTCGCCTCTCTCATGCTGCCTATCGAGATCCTTCACTCCATCTCCGTCTCTTTCCTTCCCTCTCGTGACCCTAGAGTGACCTCCGAGACCTACAAAAAAGACGTCGAGGTAGTTCCACGAAACTTGCAAGAAAGGCGTTGAGGTAGTCCCATTTGAATTTTGATTTTGATTTTTTCTTCTCATGAGAGTAGATTAGGGTTTTATTTTTTCTAATCCCTAATTTTTGGTTGTTTTTTTTTTAGGATTTCTTTACAAATCAATTTCCCACAAAACCCTAACCCTCCCTCGACTCCACTGAAAAATGAAGGTACTTTATTTTTTCTTCCAGATTGCCCTTCACAAGCAAATTTGTAGTATTAAAGTGATGTTAGAATAAAATTGAAGAAACCCTATCTATTGGGAAAGAAAAAGAGATGTATTCATATATGTGATTGTGTGTAAAACTACACGTTCCACTCTATTTAGAGGTCGGTCCCATGTCCTTTTTGTTGTATAGCTATATTCTGAGGTGTTGTTGTCTTATAATGGCATGGGATAGGCTTATATTTACTTCCCACAACTTTTTTTTTTTTAATTTATTTTAGAAGGTATTGATCCCTTCCACCTTTCAATCCTATCCACCCAGAATTATTCTGCTCAATCCTTGCATGGCAAGGCTAAGGGTCTAACCCCACAAATGTTTCCTTCTTGTATTTTTGATTTTTTTAGAAGTTAGTATAAGATTGTTGCAACAATGATTAATGAAGAAAGAATTGAGTTAGTAGACTATTGGCCACCATTATAAAAAACAATTGTAATGTAGTACCTGGCCCATCTGTAATGTGAAATATCCTACCTAAAATTGAATTGAAATACATTTACTATATACTTTGGTGTTTTTTATTTTATATATATTTAAACTAAGGGTAGTTTGAAGACCAAAGTATATATAATCCCACCTTCCCCTCTCTCAATTGATATATATATATATATATATATAACAACCCAAATTAATGGTGGCCATAATTTGAATATAAATGGCCATGAACACAAAGCTGTAAAATGCAATATAACAGCGGTGCTAGTTCTAGTTCAGGTTATTGAACTTTAAGAGTAAAAGATGAAGCTAGGTTGGATAGACCACTTTGCCACTGTGAGATTCCATCAAAGTTAAGGATTTCTACCAAATAGACTAGTTTTGGCAGATGGTTTTTCAATTGTCTAAACTATAAGATGGACAAACAATGTGGATTTTTTCAATGGATTGATTTTGAAATTGAACAAAACAATTGTTGCAAAATGACATTGGAGTTAGCTCAAAGAATGAATGACATGATCAATCAAAAACGTGTAACGGCTGAAGAAGCAAAATTTAAAACTATGGAAAAGAAGTACAAGGAAATATTAAAAGTTCTATTCTTGTCATGGTTTGGTATTGTTTTATATCTATTCTTGATTCCTACAATTGTGTTCTTGGTCCATGAATAGTAATATCAAGTCAGAGGATTTCATGGTGTGGAAGTTCAATCTTCTGGCTAGCTAACCCAAGTTCCCAGCCAACTCTTCTTTCTAAATTGAAAGGAACCAAACCATTTCTTTCACAGATTTTATTACATGCTTTATACTAATTCCCATTAATGTTTTAATCAAAAGTTGAATAGAATAGCTTTTTATGCCTTGTCAATGCAACCATCTCTTGCTTTACATAAATCATTTTCCACTCTCATACTAACCTTTTTTGAGTTAGTAGACTATTTCCCACTCTATTAACATCTATTTGATGCATATGCAAAAGATTTTTCTAACATCCCAATCTCCCTCTTCTCATGGATGAGAGACTTTATATGCTCTCAAGGAGTCTATGATGCCACTCTTGAGCTTTTATTGTTGTCACAGACCACTTCAATCTTGATAAAACCATAGAAAATTCCCAATTACATGACCTAAAAAAAAGAGAGAAATTGGTGCAACTCCAATGCTGAAAGTGAAAGCTCATTTTCTTCAAATACAATTCATAAAATATAGGACACTAAGTACATCATGGGATATGGTCCATATATTGAACTCTAGTACCAATAATAAAATTGGGAATGACATCCACTTAAAAAGTTGAGAGAAACTAAAAACAAATACACTATCCATAAAAAATACACTTAGAAAGCCAACAAATAACTTAGGAAGAGTAGAGGTAAATTTTTTCTTCATTAATTCTTCCTGCTTTAAGTTCTTGGACTTTGCACGCCCAATCGACAAATACAAATACTAAGGCATTTTCTGTAACATTAAAAAAAATCAAATAAGTTTTGGCAATAAGAGTACCATTATGTTCCATACACAGAAGTTGTATACTTCAACTTAAACACCAACCTCATGTTTCTTGTTCAAGATCTACCCTTTGTGATATGTTGTCATTTACATTTCTAACATCCCTACATGAAAGATAAAAAAAAGCATAAAAATGAAGTTATTAAAATATTAAAACATAGAAAATTTTGAAATTTTGTGCTATATCCCAATGAAGGACAGTTGTTCTTGCTATGACCCTCAATCTTACAAATGCTGCAATGCCTTTTCTTCACTGATTGAGTCTCTCTTGGGTTATTTGCTCTTAAAGATTTTAGTCTTTCTTTCGTTTGCACCCGTTGAGGACTTGTATAGTTTGTGAGAAATTAGATATTATTTGTGATCTTAACACAGGGGAATCGTTACGTTACATGTTTCCACCTTCTATATTTTGTTCTTTAATACTATCCATAAAAAAATAACTCATTGTGTACCTTGTCCAATGCAAGAGAAAGTTGGTCCATTTTAAATCTTGATTGTGAGCCAAGTCTTGCAATAAAACTGCATCATCAAATGACTTTTTTGTATTATCAAATCTTCTTATGTTGAAACATGCCCCTCGAAAATTGGTATTTCACGGATAGCTCAACTCTTAGCATTGATGGTCCATCGCTTTAGAACATACTGAGGTGACAAACAATCTAAGTTTGATTTCTTCATGAAGACACATAGGATATACTTACAAAGAATATCCAAAAACTTAAACATATGACATACATATTGCCTTTGCTTCTTTATAGTTCAGAATCACATAATAAATACGTTTGTCCTTGCCCTTAGGTGCCACCTAATATATCTTACTCTCACCCTCTTGCTGAACTTTTGTTGCTTTGTATCGTTGGCAATTGAATAGCTCGTCTTGAAAGATACTGAAGGACTTCCTTGCATATACTTTTTTTCAATTTTTCAACATATTTTCAAAACCGGCCTAGTCAATTTCATTCTCACATCCTTCTTTTTTTTCCTTAAAATAACGTGCATCTAAGACTTTCTCTTATTGATGCACAAATCACTCACCATCGTGTTTGATCGCACATAATCCTTGAAAAATTTATTCATACTCTCACTCTTTTGTGTGGTTGATATATCGGCACAAAATGTGATTCACAAGTAAGCTAGGGCCCACTTTTGTCAATCATTACCTACTATACCATACTTCATTAGTATTAAAACCCATTCCTCCTCGAACTCATTAGATGTTGCAGTATCATGGATACAATGATGAAACTCTTTTTGAAAATCTGAGAACTTGTTTTAGACATGTGCCAATGTTCTAGAAATTTTTATAAAATATACCACAAGCGCAACTGGTGAATTGTATTTGGTAGTACCTCAGCAATGGCCTTGGCCATATCTTTGTCATCATCAGTAATAATGATTGAAGGGGCACGCCCAAGCATTATTTCCTGCCATGTTCTCAGCAACCATATATAGGATTCAGCTGTCTCATTAACTAACAACGCACAACCCACAACCCAACCTTATAGTTTGGTGATGATGATAAATATTAATATGCATACCTTGATCTTGCATCTGCCTAAAAATAACTTTCCATACATCCATTCTCATCAACCTACATTAAATACACAAACCAAGGTTCTTTACACTGTCGTTCAAGAAAGTATGCATACAACCTTTGTGCATCTCCCTTTTCAAACAATTTCCTTATTTTATTTCCCAAAAAATTTTCGACATCCTTTTCAATACAACCAATGTTAAAATCATCACCTGCTTCTTTGCTTAACACCAACATAATCTTCCTTGTCGGTACACTAGACTCATTCAAAGTGAGAAAGAGGTTTTTTTGCACGTGTGTCACTCCTCTATGTCCACAGAGCATACTAGTACTTCTTGGTGTGAGTAGCTCATGATTGTGTTGAGGCACGAACTTGCATACTAGCCATCTTTCACCATTAGTTTTTATACACATGGTAGCTTTATACATAATCTTTGTTCAGTAGGTTCAGAAATTTGTCTTTCTTTTTATTTGAGACTTTCATGCATAAATCATTCCCTTGTACAAATATAGTGTACTCCAATTAATTTTTTGTCTCCTCTCGATATTTACATATGGTTAGTCCTCATTGCAAAACATTTTCATCTTGCATATGCCTTGTAAAATGCTTGGGCGTCCTTAACTTCAAATTCCTCCCCAATGAATAGTTCAAATGGTTCACTACTAAAAGTGAAAATGAAATTGACTCCATCTCCATCATCATCTCCCAAATTCACCCCATCTCTCATATTCAATCCATCTCCCACATTCATATCACCTTGATCTTCCACGGTTTCATCCTCAATAGTTTCATTTACAACTTGTGGACAATTTCTAATCGTTAATATCTCAACATCATCACTATTCGAACTCCTCCCAAAGTCCTTCATCCCAACATAAAACAAAGTAATCAATAAAAGATCAATCCCTAAAAAAATCACAATATTATCAAATTACTATTCAAACTGCTACAACTCACCACTGAATATGGTTACAAATCAATAGTACTTATTTGGTCTTGTTATATTTTGAGTTTGTTATTTATCTTGACCATGTGAAATTAATTATATTAATATGATGTTAATAAATATATATTTATAATAGGATAAACCTTGACGGAAGGAAATGGTTTTTATAGGTGGTAATGGAACACCTTAAAGATGATCTATGTACTACTTTACTCATGATGTTTGGTTGAGTCTGCTTTTTTTTTTTTTTTTTTAATATTGCATGTACAATTTGTGTTTTATATTTGATTGACTAATAGATAGGATTGAGTGGTGCGAATTGGGTTCATATGAAATACACCAGAGCAGGGCATCTCTGCTTTCACTGCCATAAATCTCTTTGGTTAATTTTCTTTCACAACACTTGTTTTATTGAGAGCATGGTTGGAAATACAGTAGATACATCAATGCAGTTAGAAAGAAAAACAAATTGAGACAAACACAATTACTAATAATTAATCCAACTAGAAACTAGAGAATAACAAAATCAAAACATGCTCCATGATTTTGACTGCTTCTTCATTGCGCGAACAGTGAGAAATCAAAGCCAAAAATCCTAAAACAAAACACAAACCATTAGAAATTAGGGATTACAAAAAATTAGGGATTACAGAAGTTGCAGGTACCTGAGGTCCTCGATGGTGAAGTTGTAAGTCTTGATTTCATGAGAGAGATTCTGAAGATTGGGTTAAGGTTTTCGTGAGGGAGAGGGAAGGAGAGAGATTGAATGAGAGAAAGAGAGACTCGGGAAGGAGAGGGAAATGACGTCTGGAGTGAAGGAGAGGGAGATGACATCTGGAGTTCTAGTGGGAAGGGGTGAGAGAGAGAGAGAGAGCCTCGAGAAGGAGAGGGAGACGTCGTGTTGGATCCCCTACTTTGCATGTTCTGTGGTTTCTTGAGGAACCCTACGTGGTAGCTCCCTATTCATCTCCGATAACAGCTGCTTATAAGTGTCACTGGCTCGAAGAGGAACTGATTCAACATATATATATATTGTATTTTCTATCAGAAAACCAATCTGGCTCTAATCTCTTGTCTCCTTGTTTAGTGCATTAACCACTTGAAGCCCATCCCCTTCAAGAATAATTTGATTTAGACCAAGGTCTTGATAGAAGTTGGTAGATATCATAAATGCATAGGTTTCTGCAAGAAAAGCACTTGCAGGTAGCACCCTACATGCTCGAAAAGTGTCTATAATTTGTCCTTTAGAGTCCCTGACTACAGCCCAAATGCCTATTTTCCCTTGTGACTTATCTCTTTCTTTTCTTTTCTTTTCTTTTTGAGAAAAAATGCATATTGCATTCATTAATAACGGATATTACAAACTAGACTTGAAACATACATTACAAGCCAACTACAACTTTAATAACTCTTCAGTACACACACATGACTGACATGGTCTAGTCGAATGTTGCAAACCTCTACAGATCCAAAGTCTGAGAGATAACACAACTCTGTCTAAGACAGAGTTAATCAAACCTCATACTCAGTCTAAGAATGAGTAGAGTAAACCAAACCCCACACTCTGTCTAAGATGGAGTTGAGGACACACTCTATAGACGAAGTCCAAGAGACTATATATATATATTTTTTCTAAAAACAAAAAACATTACAGAAATAAAAAAAAAATAACGATTACATCTTGGAAAGATATAGATATGCATTTTCAACTTTGGAGGAAAAAATAACACAAACAACAGTTATGATGGCGTGTGAGGGCCATGCACCACCCTCGGGGTATGGCGAACGGTCAGGTCTAAAGTAGTTGGTGGTCCTGGACCCAGAAAGGTTGCGTGTGGCAGCAGAAATGAACCCTGAGTGGTGGTGCGTGGAATACACACATTGTTTCGTTCGGCGAAATTCTTCGCCCGTCTAAAAGATCAGCAGCAGATCAGTCTTCCTCCATACTTAGCCCTGGAAAACACCAAAAAATAAAAAAGAAAAATGAGAAAACTAGAGATGAGGGAGGGATGGGGTTTTTAGAGAGAATGAGCAGTCTCTTTCTCTAAAAAACTAGGGCCGCCCTTGTGACTTATCTAAGGCTGCATCCCAGTTGACTTTGTAGGTTCTTGTTGAAGGTCTCTCCCAAGACTGAGCCACTAGTAAGATATTTGGTCTAAGGGACATAAGAGTAACATGAGCACTCCTAAATGCTTGTATCTCCTCCTTAGCCTTTTTCACAAGCATATTTGGGTGAGTGAAGTGACTCAGTCTAGAATGTGCTTCCAAGTGTAAAAGTGTCAAGTTGTATCAAGGATAATCCCATGATCGTATTCCACTAGGGACAAAGGATTATCAAAGCATTTGTGAAATTTAATTGGAAAGTATAATGATGTATGAGAAGTGTGAAAAAGTAAAATGAAGTATAAAATTATTTCTTTTTGTATTTTTTTATGTATGTATAAACAATGAGCAAAATGAAAATTAATATTCACAAAGAAAGATTTAATGAAAATGGAATATATGATTGTGTTTTGAGGATCTCAGTTTTGTAAATTTTAGAAAGATGGATTAACTCATAAAAGAAATAATTGTTGAAAAAAAATTAATATTCTAAAACGATGAGAACTGTAATCTAATTCCTACAAGAAACAAACAGAAATTTTAATTTAAAGCTGAAAATAACAATTCCAAAGAAATGATTTAACAAACACTTGAGTTGGGTATGAGACTCTCTTTGTTTCAATTTTTAAAATATTTCATCGATTAACAATTCAGTCAAGGCATTGATAAACGGAAGATAAAAAATTATGCTCAATTTTTACAATGTTTCTCTGAGGGATTCACAACTTTACTAACATAACACTTTAACAATCAAGTGAGAGAAGCTTTGATAATTTTCAAGCATTTGCTATGCTTTACGTCAACAACAAATCAAGAGCAAGAGACGCACTCTATTTCAATTCAAATCTGACTAGTAACAAGTGATATTGATATTCATCAACAAAATATTGCATTAAACTAGAACCTAAAATAAATCAAGTCTCATTCTACAACCCAAGCTTCAGAAATTAGATACACATGATATTTTTAATAGCAAAATCTAAACTAAATAAAGCCATCACAAAATCTGAGAGCAAAAGAAATCCAAATGGGTTAAATCCTAGAATGCAAAAATTAGCTTCCCCAAGAAAAAGCCTTGGCCAAAATGATTAAGAAAAGCAAAGATCGAAACCGTCTAACTCAATTGTCCGAAAAGAACTCAAAATAAAAACAGCAGAAATAGATACTAATGTCTTGAAGGAAAGACCAGAAAAATAAAAGTAAACTTAGCCAATGCTATCCCAAAAAAAAAAATGGAAAAGAGAGGAGAACAAAAAAACTGCAAAAAAAAAAAAAAAAAAAAAACCCCAAACGTAAAACCAGAAAATAAAATATGAGAAGCCCCCACACGATTTTTTTCTTTCCCTTTTATATCCCTCTCTCCTTGCTGCAGATCACACCTTAACTCTGCCGATCCAGCTTGTTGCACGTCCCAGCTGCATCTCTCCATGGTCGTGCGCAACAGCTACTCCTTTGGGTCGTTCCACTCCGAAGTGTCAGTGCATAAGTGTGATGTGTGCTCATTTGATCGCTCCACTTCACTCACACATGTCCCCTGCATCTCAGCATAGCAGCTCCTTTTCTTTTCCACCCGCAAGCCATCACATTCTGCCCAAAGATCACTTTGGAAGTTTGGCCTTTATTTCTTTTTTTTTTTCTCTCCTAGGCGCAACACTTAGGCATGCTCTTGGTCTTCATGGGCTTCCTCTCATGGGCTTAAGTGCTTGTACATGGGTTTAACTTGCTTGATGATTCTTTTTGAGTGATCCATCTTTTAATGATCTTCACCTCCACCTTTCGCTGCTTGACCAACCACTCCGGATCAGTACTTTGGTTCGCATGAAGAATATCCAAGCAATGAGATCCATTAACTATATGGATGGCAACGATACTCTCTGATATGTTTACAAGCACCCTGCGCGTAGGAATCAGCTCAAATATGTTATATAAGGCTGTTAGAGTACTGCTTACAGGCCAAGCAGAGTAAGAGCTGTGCTACATACAGTCCCCCATTGGGGGCCTGCGTGCGCACGAAGTGGGTTCTTAAGTAATTTTCTTATAATTTTGTTCAAATGTCAAAAATATCCCTCCCTTCACTTCATCTTCCTTCCTCTCTTATTTTTATCTCTTCCAGACCATAAGACATTCCAGAGTAAAACTCCAACACCGTCAGTCACTTTTCAAGCTTCGTCTGGCACAGTCGACGTCATCTTCTCCTCCATTGGCCGCAGACCTCGTTATTTTCTCAAAAGGTTACAAATATTACCCTAACGGAAAAGGAAAAACCTAAGTAATACGATGCATTTTACTGCTCATGAATTTCACTCCACATCGTAATTTTCTCAAGTGGGTAAAAATGCTTGCCAACAAAAAGCAAAAACCCAAAGCATATCATAACTTTCCACCATAACGATCAGAAGAAAGACCACAAAATCACAATCAATCAAAACCCAAAAGAAAGGAAAAAATGAAAATTTGCAACAGGGGTGTTATAACTTTGCACATATTTAAAGGAAAAGTGAAAAACTAATATACAAAACAAACAAAAGTGATAAAAGAAAGAAAGAGAGATCCTAGAGCAAGGAAAGACAACAATGGCAGCGGATTGGAGGCTTTGGAAATCATCTGCATAGAGAACAGAGATAGAGAGACAGTGCTTACGCGTGGGTGGGTTGGCACTTTTTGTAGTTGACAACTTGACACTCAGCACGTGAGAAGGAGAGCTTTCTTTATGAGATGGATGAAATGCTAAATGAAATTAACCGTTTCGTTTTGTGTGCACGAATGTCCTAATGGAAGACTGTATCTAGAATAATTCATAGAGTAAATTAAAGAAAGTCATTTCACATGCCAAATATAATTAAATCACATTATCTAATTAATACTCTTATTTTAACATATAAAACTCCTTAAACCCAAGATATTTAAGAGTATTAATGCCACATAATTGACCATTAATCATGAAGCTCTTTCCATGTGTAATTGAATTCCTCATTGACCAAATCATTTTTAGTTATAGCTGCCTCTTCCAACTCCTCGGTCAATTTATGAACCAAATGTGTCCATAAGATAATTTTTTTTTAAAAATGTGAAGCCTGTTACAAGTATTGGATATTAATCCGAAGAGTAATGCTAGATTCAATTCTGGGGTGTGTAGGCGTTACACACTCTTTTTAAAAAAAAATGGGATCCACAATTAAAAAAATAATTTTTTCTTGTAGATCTTAAATTCACCCACTTTTTTTCAAATGGTGTTGCTAATCGGCCCTATGATTTTGCATCCACAAACTTACCATTAGTACAATTGCACTTTTTGTTTTTCTTTTACACATATTTAAACATTTACAAAAAATACATCACTTCGTTAATAGTAACTTTCTTAACCATTATGAAAAAAAAAAAAAATTAAAATACCCAAACGGTAACTTTGAGGGGTAAAATCATGGGGTCAATCAAGTATCATTTTGTTTTTTCAAAAAGAGTGTGAGGGACTAGACAATAAATATCATTTCTCTGTATTCAAATTGATGCGTTTGTTGAAAATCTGATATTTTATTGACAAAAATATTGATATGGTACATATATACTTGTTTGGTCATAATTAATTATAAAATGACACATCCTATATACACAGCCAGTATTTAAACAAAATAAAAAAGCACAGTCAACATCCTAGGAAACATAAAATATTAAAAAATAAAATATAATTGCAAGTTAGAAAATAAAATTTTAAAATCAACTAGATTAAAAATAAAACACCTAAAAACAAAAATAAATTAAATTAAATTCATACTATAATTTTCTTAAACTAAAAATTAAATTCATAAACTAATACCTAAAATAATAAATTAAAGCGGTGAGAAACCAAGCGCCCTTTGTGTTCACCCACGATCCCTTCTGGGTGGCGTCTTTTTTTTTTTTTTTTTTTCATTTTTNAATGCTAACTATGTATAAAGAAGATGGGCTTTCCTATCCAGCTGCCTACACTGCACATCATGCTTGTTTTAATTTTTTTTGTTAAATTAATTGAGTTTTTAGTCATCATTCTTACATCACATACTTGATAAGAAAAAAAATAAAAAATAAAAAAGATATATAATATAAAGATAATGAGTAAAATTTTTCAAAGAAGATATGCCCATTCTAAGAATATTGTTTATGATATGACAAGTATCGTGTATGCATCACGTTAGCATTTTGCATGACTAAACTAAAGCCAATAATCCTTTAGAATTTTTTCAACGTGGGAAATTAATTTGAAAAAAAACCACACTACAACAGAAATTGCAATTTCCCATGAATGAGTTTTGTGGCAAAAAGCAGACTTTTTGTGGGAAAAACTCTATTCCCACAAAATTTTATTTTGGGAAGTTCATGGAATAAAACTCGCCGGAAAAAGTATTATAGCCCACAAAAGGTTTAAGTCGTGGCTAATATCTACATTTTCCCATGAGATATCTTGAGTCAAAACCTGAGTGGCTTGCCGCAAAGCACGTTCAACTTAGTTGATGATTGTGGGAAAATGTTCAATTACCACGTGAGTTTCTCGCGGGTATTAGTATTATCCACTAGATTATGGTGGGGAAAATACTTTCTCCCACCGGCTTGGTTCGTCAGTAAAATTATTGACCAAACTTGTCTCCACTGATGCTTCCATAAGAAATACCGTAGTTTCCATAAACTTATCCTATAGGTAATAGTTTTTTTATAAAATTGAACTAGTTTTTTCCCACAAACTAGTTGATCCATGAATAAATCTTGTAGGAAATAGTTTTATTGGTTGAGTTTAGCTACCATTTTTTACCTACAGACACTGACTTGTGGGGAAAAATGTTTTTTTTTTCTTACTATTATCATGCGTAAACAATAGCCTAGATTTGTGACATTTCTCAAAAATTATTAGCCAATCAATACTTTTTCCACATTTTTATATCAATGCAATCAAGCTTTGCATTTTCACTGAAGATCACCTATATATGCACAATAAAATCTGTTATGCAAACAATATTCTAGACAACAATAATCTATGCAAACACTCAAAACTAATATTTGCTGTGAGATAAGGTCGTCGCAAAAAATGAATACCCCGTCACAAATACTAATATCCCATGACCAAATTGACATTTTTGGCAATACTATTTTCGATGGGAAAAATTCATCGCAAAAGACCGTTTCCTCTCTGAAAAAAAAAATTTTATCCCACAAAGTTGTAGTTGTCAACAATAAGACATGGTAAAAGGTCATTTTTTTTTTTCCCACGAGCAATTTTCGTGACATTAGGTGAGTATTTTCCACGAGTGTATATCTTGGGAAAAAAATTCATGACAAAAGACCATATTTCTTGTAGTGGGCCAAACCCAAAAAAGGGCATAATAATTTGTCAAAATAATTATAGGTCACAGGTAGGGGCGACAATACATGACACGCCCTATAAATTTAAGATGACTACATGAAATATTTAGTGGATTTGGGTTTGATATAAATGTATTAGGATTAAATAGGTTGACCCGTTAAAATACAATTAATAAACAAGTGATCAATAATGAGTCAATACGTAATAATCCGTTTAAATTTTATTTTAAAATTACAATTTTATTATTGTTGATTTTTAATATTGGTATTTCTCAATATGCTTATTGTTTTATTGTCAGAGTTGTAAGTCTGGACCTATGCTTATATTTGTTATTGCAAAGTTTGTAATATTGGTTTTATTATAAGTTAAAATTTGAAAAATATTGATATTTTTTTATTAATTAGTAGGTAGTCTTATTATTATTTTTAAATATTGTGACTACTAATAAATATAAATTTTAATTTTTGTGTGAAATTATGTTAATCATATCAAATAGGTTATGCGTATTAGTTCAACATATTTACATAAAATGAGTTGAAATGAGTTATATTGTGTTGACCTATCTAATTAATTATTAAATGGGTGACATGACACGACCCGTTATTTAAATGGGTTGGGTTAAGATTTATACGATTGATACCACGTTTAGGATAACGGGTCGGGGTCAGGGGTCAAGTGAACCCATATAGTCTAATGTTCAGACTTAATGCGACACGAACACGACCCTCAAACAAAATTGCCATCCCTAATAAGTCAATTATGCAGGTAGAGAAAGAGATTAAATATAAATTGAGTAATGCTTGATAAATTATAGAGTGTCTCACTGACTTTCTTTTAAAAAAATGGAATCCACCATTAATTTTTTCATGTTCAAATTTATCAAATTTTTTTTTTCAAATAAAGTGTATGGAACTTACACGTCTTAAAACTGCAAATATCTATAAATCCTATACCGTGAAAAACATTGCAAAGGCCGGATTCACTGTAGTATTTGGAGAGACTATGCTATTTGGGTTTCATAGAATGACTTACGCCCTTTATTCCACTCTAATCGAATGCCTAATTCAATGATAGAGTCGTACATAAGATTAAACTTGGTTTATGTGGATAGGTACATAAGAGAGTCATGTTCAAGTGGATAGGTACGTACGTACCCAATTCTTAGCTGTTTATGGGCTTAAACTTGGTTTCCGTTGTTTTTCTCATAGTAGGGGAAGGATTTGAAACTTTTTTTCCACGCGAAAATAGCTCATGATATTATTTTCAGTTTTCAGGATAAACTTAATTAAACTACGTACGTTGTTCAACTTGAATTGGATAACTCGGTAGAAATTAAGAGTTCTGCTTTCAGAGGGCTACTTCAACTTTACAAATTAAACCTCTTCATATCAATATCTGATCACCTCTTTATAAATTCTCAAACCCTCCCCTCTAATATCTCAAAACCCTACACCATGAAAAAGCTTCATGCACCGGCCCTCTAATCTCTGCATACCCTACACCATGAAAACCAATACAAAAAATTCAGAAAAACTTCGCACGACTTGGTCTGTTCTAAAATCATTGGCCTACCTTTTCCTCTTGATTCCTGTCATATACGTCTTTCGCTCCCTAAGATTCGTGGATCTTTCCTGTTTTCGCACCAAACAAGATTTCACCACTTATCACAGATCTGACATAATCTTATCGCCCTCGTCCGGACTGCCAAGACCTGATCAGGGTCATGATCCTGAACCCACAGAGATCAAAACGAACCTCTCCCACGTAGTTTTCGGCATTGGAGCCTCAGCCAAGCTCTGGGATCATAGGAAAAACTACATCAAGATATGGTGGAGACCAAACGAAACGCGTGGATTTGTTTGGTTGGACAAGCATGTCAAAACAGAAGCTGATGAAGAAAAACTTCTACCGCCATTGAAGATCTCCAATGACACCTCGAAGTTTACGTACAAAAACCCAGGAGGCCGCAGGTCGGCGATACGCATATCGCGCATAGTTTCGGAGACTTTGAGGCTAGGTTTGGAGGATGTGAGGTGGTTTGTGATGGGGGATGATGATACTGTTTTTGTTCCTGACAATTTGGTCAGGGTTCTACAGAAATACGATCATAATCACTACTATTATATTGGTAGCACGTCCGAGAGTCATCTGCAGAACATACATTTTTCGTACAAGATGGCGTATGGTGGTGGAGGGTTTGCCATTAGTTACGGATTAGCAAAGGCGCTTGAAAAAATGCAGGATAGGTGTATACAAAGATACCCGGGTTTGTACGGATCGGATGATCGGATGCAGGCTTGCATGGCCGAGCTTGGTGTTCCTCTCACCAAGGAACAAGGATTTCACCAGGTTATTCTTTCATATCACTTGCTTCTTTTTGCTAATTCTTTAGAATACATGCAAGATATACTGTGTTACTTCTCATGCATGTCCAGTACATATTTCAGAGCAATGATCAGCTTAAATTGTTTCTCCCAAGCAACGTAACGTTTGTTAATGATTTTTCTTATTTTTGTGTGTGGTTAAGTACTTCTTAATCATGCATTATTTCTTATGTATTAATCTTATTTGGTGTTCTTATGGAGGGCAAAATTTGGTAGGCAATCTAGAGGTGATAATGTATAACATATATAAGTCTCTTTACCCGTAAATTTGGGTAGAGAGCTAGGAGGACAACCTCCACTCCACACCAGTGACATGTCAACAGTATATATATATATATATATATAGTGAGTGTATCCTGATCTCAATTGTGATCTTGATCTCCCATTACTTGACCAAATTAGATATTTAAATATATAGAGATATAATAATATTAAATATTCATATGTGGCTTGTTCTCCGGCCCCTTATACAAGTTGCTAATTTAATTAAAAGTTTCATATAATATGTCTATCTTTCTCTAGAATCTGACCAACAAATATGGTCAGTCAATTGAAGGGGGTCTATAATCATGTTCTCCTTAGTTGCAAATAGAGTTTTTTGTTATGAGAACTGTTACATATATAAAGAGATTACATAAAGTAAATTTACAAACTGATTTGGTTTTATGAGATCCGTAAAATCTACTTTACAATAAAAATAATTTTACAATCTGACGTACCACATGATCAAACTACATCAATTTATGAGTTTACTTTTATGTAATCTCTCTGTGTCTAAAATATTTTTATTTTGTTATTCATATAAGGTAAATGTTAGAAACTACGTACCCGGCCAACTATATATATATATCCTACAATTATTGTACTAATTTACTAATAAGAATACTAGTACTTACATATATCAATCACTACTCTTTTTATAATATGTATACATGCATGCATATATGGATTTAATTTGCATGATCTTAATTATTGGTAGATTAATTGTACTTTCAGTTTGATGTATACGGCAACATATTCGGACTCCTTGTGGCGCACCCAATTGCCCCATTGGTGTCCCTCCACCACCTAGACGTGATTGAGCCGATATTCCCTCATATGGACCGATTCCAAGCCCTCCAACGCCTGACGCTCCCCATGAACCTAGACTCAGCGGGGCTCATGCAACAATCCATTTGCTACGACAAGACTCGGAAGTGGACGGTATCTGTGTCATGGGGCTACGCAATTCAGATATTTCGGGGCATTTTGACAGCTCGAGAGGTAGAGATTCCAGCCAGAACCTTTTACAATTGGTACCCCAAAGCTGACTACAAAGGCTTTGCCTTCAACACTCGTCCCCTCGGCAAGAGCCCCTGTCAATACCCCTTTGTGTACTACATTTCCAACGCCACTACCACATCATCATGTGATGATCATGCACAAAATAATCAAACAATTAGTGTCTATTCCCTTCATCGAAGTCCACATCCACGCTGTAACTGGAAAATGGAGGACCCTTCTCGGATTGATAAAGTGGAGGTCTACAAGAAGCCCAACCCATATATATGGGAGAAGGTAATTGATCATGAAGTATTTCTTTTTATACTTTTTTATATTATTTTTTAAAACTTTTTGCATATATATGGTTAATTTAATTAGATGCTTAATTAATTACAACGATGATCTGCATATTGATTGTAAGTAAAAACTAATAATTAGATTAATCTTTGTGTTTTCATGAGCAGTCTCCAAGAAGAAACTGCTGCAGGATCTTGCCTACTCAGGACAATGGCACGATGGTTATTGACGTGGGAGAATGCAATGAGGATGAAATTATTGAATTTCGCTGACAAAAACAAGTTTTTTTTTTTTTTTCTTTTTTTACTGTCTTCTTAATTAGTAAGTTGATTGATTCCTTTACCAATAGAGTTTTCCTCTAAATTAGGTTGTAGAAAGTTTTCTCCAATATATATGTCTATATATTGGATATAGTATAAATTAAATCAATGTTCGAACTTAAGACATATAAACAGATACCATTATGTGAAATTACCATTTGTAGATTTTATTTTTTAATTTATATCTTGACAATGAGCATGCGAAATATTTATAAATGGGTTAATTTGGCCGGAAAACTCTATCATTCTCTTATTTGTATGTATATTGTTTTTAACACATATATACGGTGCAAATTGTACACAATTAAAAGAATCAACTGACTAGATGAAGGCAGAAAAAGACAAAGTATCCATACAAATGGATCATGTGGAATTGAAATATATTTTTAATGTTTTATCCTTAATGTGAACGAATCAATACATAATTCATATATATTTATATACACATTATGTTGCATTAATGTTGAAATGAGACATAATTCATTTGAAAATTATCAAGAATCGTTTGAGGTTTCATTAATTTGATTATTTAATTATATAGAGACATAATTTTCAAATAATTGTCCACTTCCTAAAAATGAAAAAGAAATAAAATAAAATTGGGTTACCCCTAACCTAAAGGAAAAGGAGTTCTTGTGGAAAATGAGTTCTTGTACGTATTATATACATAATGACATCCACTAGACCTCGTTTTGATCTTTCTTTGATTGGCGACCAAAGTTCCGCGTAAGACCACTTCTTTGATTGGCAACCAAACGAGGCCACATGCTAATATATACCGACTTTGAGATGTCAAGTGAAAGAGATTTTAAGTAGAAGAGAGACCTATGAAGTGGGTCTTGTTAATATTTGTATAGATATTATTAATAATATTAAATAAATATTAAATATTATACAACCCAGTTTATGGGTTTATTTCTCTTTTGCTCGAGGTCTTTAACTTTGCGTAATAACTTAATTATAATTTAAGAAATTTTCACAATTAGTTATGACAAGTTATTCATGATAAAAATGTCTATTTGTAACGAGAATAGATTCATTCTGATAAAAAATATTAATTTTTATAAGAAATAATTGACAATAAATGTGCAGTTTCGTGTAATGACTCTATTAACATGATTTTGAGAATTTTGAAAGAAATTAATTTAAGATCTAAATATCCTTAAATTACTCGTTCATGAAAAAAAATTCTAGACATGTTTTAACAAGCTTTTAATAAACCTATGATCGATGATGATGATTAAAAAAAAAAAAGAAAAAAGAAAAGCAAAAAAAAAGGTGGTTATAATTTTTAGAATGGTGATACTTTTCTACTTTTCAAGAAAAAAAAATTGAAGTCTCAACTACTTTTAATATAGAGAAGAGTAATGATAGGCTTGGAGCATCCTCATCTGCATCTAAATTCAATCCTTAGCCAAATTATAGGAAAAAAAAAAAAAAACATGAAAAGTGAAGAAAAGTCATCTACATCTGGTTTCCTAAATTAAGTTTTAATTTTGGGGAGTAATTGTACACATCTTAAATCATTCTTTTGGTTTTTTTATTCCAAACTTATATTTGAATAGAATATAAAGAAAGAATATAAAAGAAAATGAGAGAAAAATAATAATAATAAAAGAATAGAAAAATTTTATTTTAATAAAATAGAAAAAGGGTAGGGAATAGAATGTAGAAGATTTTTGAAAAAAGAATAAAATTTAGAAAAAAAAAATTATAAAAAATGTAATTTCTAACCAAATTTTAAGAAGTATTATAGGAAATCCAATAAAAATTCTCTACGTATTCTTGGATCAAAGGTTTACTTTTATTTAGGTCTCGTTTGTTTTTAAAGATGAGATTAATGTTAAAAAGTTGAATAAAATATTGTTAAAATATATTTTTAATATTATATTTGTTTTGAGATTTAGAAAAATTGAATTATTTATTTTATTTTATATGAAAATCTGACAAAATTGTAATAATGAGATGTGAAGTTTTTAAAATTTTAAATTTTGATCTTAAAAACAAATAAGGCCTTAGTCAATATCAATAAGAAAAGTAAACTTGTGAAATATTATAAAAAATGATATTTATTATCTTATACTAAAAATGATTTTCATATATTAGAAATTAATAAAAAATTGTATATCTATACATCAAGAACTGTGCGGTGTGGTCGTGAACCCCGTCAAAAACGGCATCCTCCCATTGTCGTCCAAAGTGAATCCCACTTAAGGTGGAGGGACCCGCTTTCATGCGCGTCCTGCGCAACTTGGCCAGGCTGTTTTAGCCAGTCAGACCAATGCGCGTGGACACCGTACCTCGCTCTTCCCTGACTCCCATTTCTTCGTCCTCCCCATCAAGCTAGCTTATTAGAAACCCCAAACTTTTGGCTTCTCAGGCTCTCAGCTCAGCTCTCAATCTCTCTCTAATGGAGTTTCCGCATGGAAAGCTTGTTTTCTTTGTCCTCCTACTCTCTCTCGGTACCCTCTCAGCTCTCTCTTACACCTTATTCTCCCCCATAGATAACTACCTCGTCGACTGCGGATCCATCGTGGACTCTGTCGTGGACAATCGCCGATTCGTTTCTGACGCGTCTCGTCGCAACTCTTACTCACTCCACTCGAGCCGGTCCGCTTCGCTCAGAAACGAGAACCCTTTTGATGTTTCTCCCCGAATCTACCAATCGGCCAGGGTCTTCACCAGGCCTTCCAGGTACGAGTTCGAGATCAGAGAAAAAGGGACCCACATGGTACGCTTCCATTTCCAGAAGCTCAATTCTTCGAAATTTGATTTTGGGGATGCACAATTTCACGTTTTGGTCAATGGGTTTGTGGTTCTGAGCGATTTTATCGGTGGGGAGGTAGTAAGCCCTAGGGTGAAGGAGTACCTGATCTGGGTTGATAGTGAAAAGCTTGTAATCACGTTTATTCCCGCTAAAAAGTCTAAATTTGCTTTTGTGAATGCACTTGAAGTGCTTTCTGCGCCTAAAGATTTGATCCTAGATACGGCAGAGTATGTGAATTCTGAGAAAACCGACGAATTTGATGGGTTGGCTAAGCAAGCGCTTGAAGTTGTGCATAGGGTCAGTGTGGGAGGGCCTAAAGTGACCCCTTTTAACGATACTTTGTCGAGGACTTGGATTCCCGATGATGAATTCTTGGTTTCGAGCTTTGGGTCAAAAAGGGTGTATTTTAGTGGTCGAATTTGGTATCAGACGGGAGGTGCGAGCCGTGAGGTTGCTCCTGATAACGTCTATAACACTGCTCGAGTGATTCGTAGTACGAATGCTTCAGTTCCTGATGTCAATATTACATGGGTGTTTCCCGTGACTGGAGGGTTTAAGTATCTTGTTCGGTTGCATTTTTGTGATATTGCTAGTATTTCACTCGGTTTGCTGTATTTCAACGTGTATGTTAATGGGAATTTGGCGTATAAAGATTTGGATTTGTCGAGAGCTACCAATTATGTATTGGCTTCTCCCTTTTATGCCGACTTCATTGTCGATGGAGATGCCTCTGGGGTTTTGAGCGTCAGTGTTGGGCCTTCGAGTACGAGCATGCCATATACAATTGTTGGTATGCTGAATGCAGTTGAGGTTATGAAGTTGAATAATTCGATGGGCAGTCTTGCTGGCAAGTTGCCTGCAGAGTTGGTTTTGAAGAATTGGCCCAAAGGAAATATTGGTGTTTTGATTCCTTTGGTAGCTGCTGCTTGTCTGCTGGTAAGCCTATCTATGCTCTTGCGTAGGAGGATGACTGGGTTAAAGAACTCTCTGACATGGTCAAAATTGCCAACGGATGTATCTGGTGCTGATGTCAATTAGGGCTAGCCACAGCATAAGAGGTATTTTGGCTTGCCTCTAAAGAGTCCCAAGGGTTTATGTAACATTAAACTTTAGCATGCCATAGAAAATTAGATTTTTTCGGTTTTTGGGAACGGGTGGTGTCTGTAGGAGGGATAATAGAATTCCCTGTTGTATTTTCTGTGCTAGAAGAAGGCAAGCATAAGTTTGAATTTGAAGTCTGAAAAGAGCTTCATGTAATTGGTTTGTATCATATTGTTATTTTGTAACGTTGTATTGAACTTTCAGGATCAAAGGTCTTAAATATCTAACGCTTCCCCAGATGTTGCCCAAGGGCCAAGAGACCTGAGGTTGTTCAATAAGCCTGTAGGGATGAAATGGTGCCATATTTATCCATTCCAAATGCTTCGACTTCTGGGCTTATCTAAATTCTGTTTGTGGCATGCTTGAACCAAATTTGTTTGCTTAAATGTTACAAGGGTGGTTCGAATAACTTGGATGCTCAAACAAAAGTAGTTCTTATAATTTATACTAATGGGCTCTTCCATACTTATCCAAAAATTTAAAGACACATCATCATCCATATACAAAAATATAAATACGCTTCCTTACGAAAATTTGAGATGTCACAGTTTTATCCCCGAAATTTCATATAATCATTAAACATAATTTTTGAATTTTTTATGAAGTAAATTACTAAATTTTATAAGGTAAGCTTTAACACTTTGATATAGAGAATGTGAGAGCAAAGTTTACTATAATTTTCCTCCCTATCTCTTCAGAAAATTCTCCTCTCTAAAAGCCCAAGAGTTCCTGGGCTACTTCTCCCGGCCAGGGCAAGGAGGAGCTCCCTCTCTCTTATTTTCTAGTTTCTTTTTCTCTATTATGTCAGAAAATGTCTTAAAGTTTTTTCTTTCCAGCCAGGGCAAGTCTGTACCCCCGCCACACCACTGCTTTCCAGACATAGATATACAAGATAGGCCAAGAAACACAACCGATTGACTAGCACGTGAGGTTCATGCACTATCCAAATTGTACATGAGTCACACACGACACTATGATTTTGCAAATTCTAACGATTATAGTCGTGGCACTGGCGAATTCTTTGGCCTTATTAGATCTTCAAAATGCACCTAACTTCACTCCATTCCTATCAACGCGTGAGCCCTATGTGCTGATATAGTTGTCAACGCTCATTTGATACTTAAGATGATCGTGTTTTTCCATCTTTAGTTATTTCAATATATTCTATTTTCCAAAAGGATAATATGGAGGTAGTGGAAGTGGAATTTTCCTACGAAATTAATACAACAGAGCAGTAAACTGCAGTGTCTCTGTATCGTTTGTTGTTTGAAATCACAATCAATCAATACATTTTGCTGGATCAATGCAAACAGCTTTGGTGGTCTCCTTCTTAACTCATCTAAGCAACATGGCTTTGAACCTATGATTCATTGTCATTTTCTGTTTTATTTTACTCACTCTTCCCACGAGCATTGCATTAATTCGGCATCCCACCCCTACCCCCTCTTCTTGCACCACTGTTTATTGCATGTGCTACTCTGCCGTCTCTATGTGCCCACTTGGTGTGTCCTATTACAAATTGCCTTTTTCTTCTTCCTTTTTTTTTTTTTTTTTTTTTTTTTTTTTTTTTTTTAAAAATTTTTTTTNATTATATCATGTTTGGATACAGAAACACTCTCAACCTATTTCATATTATCTCATCTCATCATTACAGCTCTTTCAAATTTTCATATAAAATATAATAAACAATTAATTTTTTCAAATCCTAAAATAGTAATAATATTAAAAAAATAATTTTCTAACAGTATTTTATTCAACTCATCGAAAACCATCTCATCTTATCTCACTATTCAAACGAGCATGAGAAAAGAAAATTTAAAAATAAATTAAATCCAATAGCAGTCAAAATGAAGAGGCATACTAGTATTATTCTAAAAAATAATATGTCAATTCATATTAGGGGTGTAAAATTTAACCGAAAAACTGAAAAATCAGACAAGACCAGACCGAATCGATAGAACCGGTCTGGAACCGGTTTCCGTAATTCCAAAACCAGACAATACCTGTCTGGTTCCCTTTCTATACTTTTTAGGACCGGACTGGACCATACCAGTTCACTTTATTATATATTTTAAATTAATTTTTTTAAAAATTATATATAATATTTTTTATACTATATAAAATTTATATATATAATATATAAAATAATATAAAAGATGATGATCTTTATTCATATATATAATAACATATATTGGGGACAAATTATATATATATATATATATTCTTAACTGTTTTAATTCCCAAGCGAATCCACGAATATTCTTGTTGGCATTCATATATATGATCTTTATAAAAAAATATTATTAATTCCGGATAATTTAATAACGTACTATCATATATAAAGAGTTGCATGAAATATGCATGCCCTTATATGTTGTCATATTGAGTCCAATCATCGAAGCCTTATAATCAGAAACATTTTATTTTATATATGTTTACATTTTGGAAGCTTATCCGAATGAAGTTTTCCCATAAGACAATCTTTATGTTGCCCAAAATATATTTGTCTTACTTTGAACGATTCTCTCAATCTTTATGTATTTTATTAAATCAAATTGGACCGGAATCAGTAGAAGCGGAGGTACCGGTTTAGGACGGTAACAAATATATAATCAGTTTTCAAAAATGTAAAATCAGTGTCTACCGGTTTGTTCTTAAATTTTGTTCAAATCCAAACCGGACCGGACTGGTTAGAGTACCCCTAATTCATATATAAGTTTAGAGCTAGTTAGTTTGGGTAAGTATGTATGGGGGCCGGAGAATGAGAAGATCAAAGAAACATGGATCATGAGGTCCCTTTGCTTGTGTGTGTGGTGTTAGAAAGAATAAGATGTGTAGTTTCCATTCCACCTTAGAACATTACGTCGTACGTACTAGTGGGAATGGGAAAGCAATTTGACAAAATTCTGTTCCAAGTGTCAACCATGTGAGTGACGTGGGCCAACCGCAAGGTTCATGCAAGTGTTAATCGTCAACTCACAATCCGACTTCGATCCGGCTGCCTTTCCCCACTATCACCGGTGGAATTACTACACACGTATTCATAATATGATATTTCCAACTTATTACAGCATATCATGATATGAAAATTATTAAAAAAATATTAATTTTTTGTGACATGGCATCTTATGATCATAGAGTAAGAATTTTAATTACATGTTCGTATTCCAAAACTACTCAATAATTACTCGCTAATTAGCATACTCCATACTAATTCTTCTTCCAAAAGTCTCGATTCTTCGCTGTATTATCAAATTAGAAATGACATTACAAGCAAATTAATAGTTTTTTATCACTTAAAATCGTTGCAAAATATATGATCAACGTCACACACTACAAGAAATTTGACTTTTAGGGATGAAATTAGTTAGGGACGAACTAAATTTCATCCCTAAAAGTCATTTTTGGAGACGAATTTTTCATTTCGTCTCCAAAACTGCCTGAGATACAAAATTCGTTTGAACAAAAAAATACCCATTCGAACGGAATATTTTGTGATGAAACAAATCGTCTAAAAAAAAATGTTCGAACGGAAAAAAAATATTCGAACAACCAACTAATGTTTGTTCAATAAGTAATATTGGTGGGAAATTAATTTTGTTTTCCCGAGAAAAGTTAATAACCGTACGAACTTAAATTTATTGCTTCGAATAGACATTTTTTCTATTAATTTGTTTATCATCATTAATTTGTACATATATTTTTAATTTTCTTTTTCCGGGAAAAGTGATTTCTTTTATGTTAAATTATATAAATATAACTTTAAAGATTTTTTATATTATCATGAACGACAAGTAAAATGAAAAAAATAAATAAAGTAGCAAACACGAGAAATAAAAACCATTCATTAATTACATCTCAACTATATAATGTTCAACACAATATAAAAAAGTAAAATAATAACTAAAACGACTATTTGCTGCTAAGCAGATCAACATCCTCTCGTAACATTTTAATCTGTTCATCCAAATTCCTAAGCTTCTCCATGATGGGCTCAACGAACTCAACAAATAAAGGTCGTACCTGATCCAAAGTAGCCCCAGGAGGCTGTCTCTTAACAGCGGCAGTAGTAGTAGAAGTTGGATCGGTGGGCGGGGCACTAGGCTGTCCTGGTGCAGTCTTCCACAAGTGCCCCTTGCTCTTGCTGAATGTGATCTTGTTAAGGGGCCCCATCTGTGGCGACCTCCGCTCAGTCGCAAACACTGTAACCCCTGATCGGAGTAGGAGGTTAGATATCAGTAGTGCAAATGGTAGACTACCTCTACTTACATAGCGTGACTCGGATCAGATGCGGTAGAAGAAATATAAGGCCAGATCAATGGGGTCCCCCCGCGCTATCCGCAACAAAAATCTGGCTCGATTGATCCCAAAATCAATCTTGTGTTTTTTTGGGTCGATGTTATAGCCAATGATCAAGTTAAGCATTCTAAAAAATGCTTTACAGTCGGCTTGTCAGATCACCTTGCTCCCATCATATGGAGGAGTCGAAGGGTCTCGCACTAGATCCTCATGTGAGACCATCATCAGGTAGATCCTCATCCTTACAACTATCGTCACTGTCATGCAGTTCTACATTCCGGGCTACTGTGGAGGATGCGGCCGGTGTGTCTGAATCAGTTGGTACTGTAGCCGCTCGTCCTGATGTGGCCGTTCCAGGATATGCGCCGACCTCGCGCCAGATGTTAAGGAACTCAGCAATAATACGGGGAGAGAAATTAATACTCACTCCCCGGACTGATAAAGTGTAGAAGAGAGCATTAGGACTCTGCTCTCCCATGGCACGGTAAAACTCACCGACCATCTCTCGGTATGCAGTCCCCTGCTGCTGACAGATTGGTACCCACCCCCGCTCGGTGAAGATAGACTCTATGCTCCGTCCCTCCCATGAAAGATCTGAGAAGTCAGATAAAATAATCTGACGCTCGACGAGTATAGGCCTCGACTCCTGAGCATGAGCTGGTCTAGTGCTACTTTCACTGACCTGATCTCTTGCACATTTTCTTCCTCTAGATGCCATTAGTATACTGTTTAAGCACAAGAAAATTAAGTATATAATTATAAATATTATATTTAAAATACATTATTGAAAAATTAAACTATATTGAACTGAATTGAAATAATTAGTTCGAACGAAACATATTCTGTTCGAAACATATAAAACTATTCGAATGGAAGATTCTGTTATATCGAACTGGCAATTCTTACTCGTTCGAACTATATTTTTTTGTTCGAACATAAATAAATCTGTTTGGCAACTTCGCGTTCGAATGGAATAAAATCCGTTCGAACGAGATCGAAGCCAAACAGCCATGGCCGAGTCGACTCAGCCATGGCTGAAACTCAAAATCTACACCAAAACTCAAAATCTACACCAAATCCTAGGTTTTAATCTGTAGAAATGATGTAGGAGTGAATCTCAATCATTTCTACCGATTAAAAACTTGTTAATCAGATCAACTAAACCAAAATGGGGGGATTTCGGTCTACCGATTAAAAACTTGTTAATCAGATCAACTAAACCAAAATGGGGGGATTTCGAATCCGAAATCCCCCATCCCAAACAGAACGCATTTCTCCAAAATAAACAAACCAATAGATTTGGAGAGTTGGCCCATACCTCTTAGAAGTTCAAACACGTTGTTCCTACGGCGGTTGAGTAGCGTTTGTGGCTGCGGAGATTGACGGGGCGACTCGGAGGCTCTGGACGGTGAGGGTTCAAATGGGTTTGATTCGAATTGAACTGGGCATATAATGACAGTGACATCTCATTCGAACGTGATATTAACCCGTTCGAACGGATACTAACCATTCGAATGGAATAGGGTATTCGTTTAAACGGTTATTATTCCAATATAATTTGTAATTATATTTCTATAATAATATATAATATACTAATATTATAAAGTACAAAAGTATAAAAAATAATACTACTAATAGTATTATAATATTTTAAGATACAAGTTAATATAATTAATATATATACAGTACTTATTAGTTATAGTAGCCTAGTACAATAAGTACTATATTATATCTTAGTTACTAGGGGTGAGTAACTATATTATAATTAAGTATAAAATATTTAATTATTAATACTATTATATATTTATATAGTTATACTAATGGTTATATTAGTTGTTATATTAGTTTAGTTATACTATATTATAGTGATTAAATATAAATTATAAATTTATAAGAAATTATAACTATATTATATATTAGTATAAGTTATAATGATTTAGTATAGTTATAAGTATAGACTATAGACTATAGTTATACTTATACAATTATACTTATACTAAATTACTAATATTACTAATATATAGCTATAGCCTATAGCCTATACTATTACTAATAGTCTAATACTTTATACTAATACTATTATATAGTTATACTAATAGTTATATTAGTTTAGTTATACACAGGGAGTATGCACAATTACAATCACTAATATTTTCTTTTGTGAAGAATTTATTAGTTATTAAAATCACTTATACAATTACATATAAAATTATATAATTACTTATGACACATACCACACACTTTGCCGATCACCCCCCAGACACCAAATCCTAGTTCTGCCTCTGACTATAGTGTAGTATTGTATAAGTACTATATATTAATAGAAAAATATTAGGGAGGCCGTTTTGGACTTTCTTTTTTTTTTGCCCAATTGGGGAAAATTTTTTTATTTAATTTTTTTTTTCTTTTGTTTAAAATATTTAAAAGTGTTAAATATTTGATGTAAAAAGAAATCCAAAAAAGTTAGACTTTGGATATAAAATACCAAATAGTATATATTCTAGATTAGAAATAAAATAGTTGGTATAAATTAAATATACTTTATTATTATCTATATGCGATCATTTTTAAGCATAATAATATAATTTTTAGTTCGAACCAATAAAGTACCGTTCGAACGATTTTACCTCGTGAAATATGTTTGGTGGGAAACTTCGCGCCAAATACTCTGAATGTCAATTTGTTCGAACGAAAAAATTTCTCATTCGAATGAAAATATCTTTTCATCTTCTGGGCATTTGAAGAATATGCCGAGGAATATTCTATTTTTTTGTTCGAACTAATAAATTTCGCATTCGAACAAAAATTAAATAGCGGCAAAATTTGGCGCAATTTGAAATTTTCGTGTTCGAATGAGTAATATTTCAGTTCGAACGTGACTTCACAGATTCAAATACCCCAACCTTCAGTTCATTTTCATTTTATGCGAAATTTTGAGAGACTTGTGGAGTGAGAGGGAGCTGTGGAGAGATAGAGGAACACGCTTGGCCTGTAGGAGATCCATTTCTTGAGAGAAAGCTTAGGTTTATAAAAGTAAGTAATATATTTTGAAATTTCTTTTTTGTATTCCGATTTTGATAGCAAGTTGGTTTATTGGACATGGTTTAGGGTTATGGCATAATGTGTTTTATGGCATTGTAGGTATTGTATATTGGGGTTTGACTTGGATTGCTTAAATTTGAGGTAATATTTCTAATTTTTAGGTTTTTGATAATTTATAGTTTTTAATAACATATGTTAAGCTATTTTGGTATATTTGTGTGTCTACAATCCCATTTACAATGTAACCCATTTACAAGCTTATGAGAATAATGTAGTGAAAATGATATTTTCTGGACAAGGAATTGCTCTCTGTTTCGTGTTTGAAATCTGGGCTAGTACCGTTCGAATGCTATAATACCCGTTCGAACATAATATATGTGAATTGGAATCTGTCCTTGTACCGTTCGAACGATATAAAATCCGTTCGAACAGAATGAATTAAAATGGAAACTTATAATATATTATAACATAGGAATTGAAAACACTTAAATTAATAAATAATAGTGAAGGAGTATTTAGAGTTATAAAAAACTATATACATAATATAATAATAAAACATTATGTTGCACTAATATTAAAATGAGGAAACTTATAATATATTATAACATAGGAATCGAAAACACTGAAATTAATAAATAATAGTTTTAGGGTATTTAGAGTTATAAAAAACTATATACATATATAATATAGAGTTAAGAAGGAAACTTATAATATAATATAGTGTTGTATTGTATAGGAATTGATTACACTATAGATTAATAAATAGTAGTTATAAAATATTTAATCCAAAAAAAACTATATACATAATATAATTATAAGGAACATGAATGCATAATATATTAAAATGGAAATTTATAATTAATTAATAAATAAGAATAATTAACATTTAATTATATGTAATTTTGCACATATATTTGCTTTGCTTTCAAATTTATCCAATAATTGTAGGGGTTTGAGTGTTTTGGATTTTTAGATTTATTTTATGTGTACTTGAACCTTAGACCCGTTCGAGAGTTGTGGCCAAATCATGTTTTTGGGTACAACTCTTGAATTGTCCAAAGTGGACAGTTTGGGATTCTATCATCTATATGGCAGATACATTCAGTTTAAACTCTTGTGTTAGTCAATTAAAATTTTGGTTAAGTGTTTTCTTACATTCTTCGGGTATGTGGTCTGT
Organism: Pterocarya stenoptera; assembly: GCA_003123785.1. NCBI lineage: Eukaryota > Viridiplantae > Streptophyta > Magnoliopsida > Fagales > Juglandaceae > Pterocarya > Pterocarya stenoptera. The sequence goes on from QEOT01123982.1 coordinate 28,976, forward strand.
AAGTTTTTCGGCCCATGAATAGGGTCGACGACTTATCGTGATTAACATACTTGGAGAATTGTAGGAAAATGCTGCCGAAATTTTTACTAACATAGGAGTTTTTGACTGAGTATATATGCGATATAGATGATAGTCTCTCGAATGGGATAGGATCAACTACCTTATAAAATAAATGGATCACGTTTGAATATACTTTTGATAGTGTTTATCCCATGAATTGGATTTTTTGATAGACATTGGACAAATCACGAATTTGAGCAATGGAAAAAAGTTGGATGCTATTGGGAGATAGACTTGGGCGAGACTATAAGGAGTATGCACAAGGAGTGAAGTTCTTTTTAGACTTCGCTCACATGAGTGTTGATAGTCGAGGATATATAAGATGTCCGTGCAAGAAGTGCAAGAATCTTAGTTCTTATAATTTTGTAGTAGTGGAGGATTATTTATTTGTAAATTGAATCGATCCTAAATACTCACCTTGGGTCTTACATGGCGAACCATTTTCCAAAGGAGTTAGATTTAGTAGTCAGACCAATCAAGTAGATGAGGTTAACGACACCGACATAGAGGACATTAATGTGGATGATTCTGATGACAATGACGATAATGGAGAGAATATGACTGAGATGTTAGGTTATCTGGGTGCAGGAATGTTTGGGATGAGGGATGGAGAAGGAACATCTGCACAATCATTTGAGGGAAATGATAACTTTGGAAGATTGTGGGAGGATGCACAAAGAGAGTTGTATCAGGGGTGCACTCGTCATAGCAAATTGTCTTTCACGGTGAGGTTGCTTCATATTAAGTCTATTTGTCATATTTCTGCCAAAGCTATCGACATGTTACTTGAATTATTTAAAGAGGCTATTCCTCAGGATAATATAGTACCCCGTAATTTTTATGAAGCGAAGCAATTGAAGCGAGGGTTAAGATTTGATTATAACATCATCCACGCTTGTAAAAATGATTGTATTCTTTATTGGCAGCAATATGCAGAATTTGACTCATGCCCAGTGTGTCATGAGTCAAGATGGACATCCGATAAATGTAATGTACCCCATAAAGTTTTAAGACATTTTCCGTTGATTCCTCGACTTCAAAGACTGTTTACGTCGAGGTTAATTGCGAAAGATATGTCTTGGCATCACACAGAAAGAGTACAAAATGAAAACTTCCTCTCGCATCCTGCAGATTCTTTACAATGGAAGAAATTTGACGTCAAGTATCCATGGTTTACCAAAGAACCTCGCAATGTACGTCTTGGTTTAGCAACGGATGGTTTTAATCCATTTGGCAACATGAGCACTTCTCATAGTACTTGGCCTGTCATATTAATGCCCTATAACTTGTCACCTTGGAAATGTATGAAGGATCCTTATTTTATGATGATTCTATTAATACCAGGGCCAAGGTCACCAGGGAACGAATTAGGTGTATATCTGCAACCATTGATTGCAGAGTTGAAAGAGTTGTGGAATATAGGTGTCAGTACATATGATGCCGCTTCGTCGGGAGAGTTCAAGATGCATGCTGCAGTGATGTGGACAATAAATGATTTTCCGGCATATGGAAATTTGTCTGGGTGGAGCACAAAAGGTAAAATGGCTTGTCCTGTTTGTAATAAAGATACACAGTCTTAGTGATTGAGTCATGGTAGGAAATTATGTTTTATGGGACATCGTCGTTATTTACCACATGATCATAGATGGCGTTCAAATAGAGCTATTTTTGATGGAAAGGTTGAGCGTAGGTTATCACCGCCAGAGTTGTCAGGGAATGATATTATCGTGCAGTTGGGGGATGTTTCAGAAAACAGATTTGGGAAAGATACCAGAGTTCGAAAGAGAAAACGACAAGCAGTGGAGTTGAATTGGACAAAAAAAAGTATTTTCTTTGAGTTACCATACTGGTCTACATTGACACTGCGCCACAATCTAGATGTTATGCACATTGAAAAGAATATATGTGAGAATATATTGGGCACTCTGATGTCAATAGAAGGGAAGATAAAAGATACAGCTAACTCTCGTAAAGACTTGAAAGAGTTGGGGATAAGACCGGAGTTGCATTTGTAAGATAATGGATCGTCAGCATATATGTCCATTGGATGGTATACACTTTCAAATGATGAGAGAAAGAAATTTTGTGATTGGTTCATGACAATCAAATTATCCGATGGCTATGCTTCAAACATGTCAAGATGTGTTCGAACATATGATTGGAAGATAACTGGTCTTAAAAGTCATGAATGTCATGTATTTTTACAGCGTCTGTTGCCGGTTGGTGTGCGTGGAAAGCTTACTCGAGATGTTCGTACAGCTCTCACAGAATTAGGGAGATTTTTCAGAGACATTTGTAGTAGAACGTTGAAAGTCGATGAATTGCTAAAAATGGAAGCTGACATTGCAGTAATATTGTGCAAATTAGAAAGTTTGTACCCGTCTTCATTCTTTGATGTAATGGTTCATTTGGCTGTGCACCTACCTCGTGAGGCTTTAATTGCTGGTCCGGTTCAATATATATGGATATATCCTATTGAACGTTTTTTGAGAAAATTGATGCGATTTGTGGGGAATAAAGCTCGTCCAGAGGGTTCGATTGCTGAGTCATATATTGATAATGAGTGGCATACCTTTTGTTCAATGTATTTCCATGGGGTTGATATTAAATTTACAAGACCAGACCGAAATTATGAAGGTGGAAGAGAGATGGGAGTCTCATTGACATTTACCGTATTTTCCTAGACAGTACGTCACATAGGCGCACAAGGGGGCTACGACCTATGTGGACGAGAGTTTGAAAGAGCTTGATGGTATGTCTTGAATAACTGTGTAGAGATTGACCACTATTTGAAGTTAGTGATGATCTTCTAAATTAATCATGTATAATAATATAACATTTTTCTTTGCTATAAATTAACCATTCACACGAACATGCGCAGTGAACATATAGAACTACTTCACACGAATAGTGTAATTGACCTAGAAAAGACGCATGAAGAGGAATTTACTTCATGGTTTGAACATACGGTATTATTGTAAAGTTATATTTTATAATACGAATTTCATACCACTAAACTCTATTTTTTTTAATAATAATATTTATTGATGTAGGTTGTATCGAAATATGGTGAAAATTCAGAAGAAATTTCACCAGAACTGTATGCTCTGGCATGTGGTCCGTCTAGGCGGGCCATCCAGTACTCAGGATGTTTGGTGCGTGGATATAGATTTCATACAGCTGATAGAGAACGATATAGAAAAACTCAAAATTGTGGGGTTGTAGTCGAAGGAAGTCATGGGATGATAACATTGACTTCTATGGAATTGTGAAAGATATTATAGTGTTGAAAGACGTGGGAGGATATATGGTCTGGTTATTTAAATATAATTGGTGGGATGTCTCAAATCCTAGGTTTGGAGTGCGTAACGATGATTATTTTGTTAGTGTCAATACATCTTGCGCATGGTATGAAGACGATCCCTTCGTTCTTGCTTGCCAAGCGAATTAAGTTTTTTATTTAGATGATCCGGAGTATAGAAACCCATGGCGGGTAGTGAAGAAGTTTGCACCAAGAAATGTATATGATACTATTCCAGAAACAGACGAACCTTCAGAAGAAGTTGATAGTCCAGCAAATGAAGAAGCATATCAAGAAAACGAAATAAGCATCAATCTATTTGTTGATCTCAGCCAATATGATATGGTTCCATTGCGTAGAGAAGATGTTCAACCCGAAGTAATTGAGGGTGAAATATTGGAAGACGATGAATCAACTGAAGTGTCTAGCGAGGATGAGGGCGACTGGTCTAGCAAAACGGAGAGTGAATGAATTTCAAATATAAATTTCTGTAAGTATTATTCTTATAAATATTCGTAACATTTGTTTGAATAATAATTTGTTACAATTTCAAATAGATATGCCTCCTAAACGTAAAGCAACACGTGTGCCATCCCCATCCATTACTGACTCCCCGTGTGGTTCACCTGCCATGAACAGTGAGCCCACACTACCAGACTCAGAAGAAGGTATTTTATCAAATTAAATATTACAGTTTATGCTCAATTTAAGTAATATATCTATAAAATTAAATTATTTAATTAAAATACTTGCTTTAATTATTGTATATATAGCTGTTATAAGCCAGCGCCGAGGTAGAGGCACAACGAGGGGTGTCTACATAGAGAAAGTAAGAAAAGTTGGTAAAATTAAAGTTGATATTCCTGATTATCACACTGGTGGCTCCGGAGATTCAGCAGCGTGGCTTGCTTCTTTTGTTGGTACGCTTACTCGCACGTATGCACCAATTGCTACATCCTCTTGATTTAAAGTTTCTCAAGATGTGAAAGACCACATCAAAAATCGTTGCTTGGTAATAAGCTATATCTCAAGTAACTAAGTATTATTCATGTTACTTTTTGGATATTTTGTATTTATACTAATTGTTTATAATTATTGACAGGATGAGTTTGAGCTTAATTTTGGCCGACGAGAGGATCGATTAACGGTTGAGGAGCTGATATCGAATGCATTTCGGAGGTACAAAAGTCGATGCCATGCACACTATAAGAAGTTTAGTACTACAATAGAGGCGTGCCAAAATCCATTCCAAGCAATGTCACCAAATGAATGAGAGAAGGTTTGTGATATGTTTGAAGATCCTGCCTATCAGGTAATTTCGCTGTTATCTTTTTTTAATAGTATATGATAGATGTATTAAACATATAGATATAATTTTTTTTTAGCAACGGAGTACTGTAAACAAAGCAAATAGATCAAACTTAAAGATACATCATCATGCGGGTTCTCGATCTTTTCATCGTTTGTCTAACAAAATGGTAAGTTATTCTACTCCCCGTTAAATATTAATATTTAATACACTTTTTCGATTTAAGTTCTAATATATATATTTTTTTTGCAGAAAGAAGAAAGTCTTGCTGACTGTGATCTGACCCAGTTGTATGCAAAATCACATAAAAATCGTGATGGTGTTTGGACCAGTTCTGAAGCAGAGGCAAATTATGTAAGTTTAAATTTCTTTAATTCCATTGTGATTATATATTTTGTTACTTATACTAACTAGTATGTTTTTGTTTTTGTAGGACAAGATGATATCTGTCAAGGAAGCTGTTGCGGATCCATCTAATGCATCATCTGTCAACGATGCTCAGATCATTTCTCAAGTTCTTGGATCACATTCTAGATATTTGAGGGGCTTCAGACGTTGTGTTAAGCCATCCTCAACATCATCATCCTCTTCTCGAGCCAGATTGAGTGACGACAAGACTAAAGAACTGGAGGAAGCAACACTTGAGATAGAACGATTGAGGTCCAAAGAAAAAGAGTTGCTGACCAGATTAGATCAAGCAGCAGATCTTGAGGCAAGATTAGAAGAGAACATGCAGAAGAGACTGGAAATGGAGATACAAAAGGCTATGCTTCAGTTTCAGTCAATTATGTCACAAAACTCTATACCATCACCACAATTATAAAAATTAATTCTTATTTTCATTTTCTTTGTATTATTTTGTTTCAAAAAATTTAAACAATTGACGTTTGAATTACAATTTGTGTAATACTAATATGGTATTTTTAATTAATTAAATTCTGTTCTGTATGATTAATACCGTTTGAACGGTAAATAACCAGTCCAACACGAGAAATGACCATTTCTAATTCCATTCGAATCAAAACATAACCATTCGAACAACAAATAAGTCATTCGAAGGCGTAATATAGTTCAAACGGACGTAATTTACATTCGAACAAAAGTCATTCGAACACTCATTTCGTTCGAACAGTATCAAATATTGTTGTTTGTTCGATTCAATTTTTTTTTTGTTCGAATGGACGAGTCGGTTCGAACTGAAAAATATTCCATTCGAACATATTTTTTAGACGAAATTGGTTCGTCTCAAAAAAAATTTTCCGTTCGAACAGTTTCGACTGGTTCTCCAAAATTTCATCTCTAAAAGTGATTTTTGGAGACGAAATTTGAATTTTGTCTCCAAAAACATTTTGAGACAGCCTTTTAGAGACAAATTAGAGAGGAAATTTTTTCGTCTCCAATTCTTTTTTGGGACGAAATTGGAGTTTTTTCAGACAAAATTTTTTGTCTCAAAAAACCATTTCTCTTGTAGTGACAATTACCTTTTAGCGTCGCCTTCAAATCGACTCAAGATGGTATGTAATATTCCGACGGCTCAAAATTAAATATTTTTGTTGTAAATTTTGTTATCTTTGAGGACAATAATTGATACAATATTGTAATTTAAGAATTATAATATGTTGAATGATGTGATTGATGATATCAAATTTAAGATAAAAAAAAAATTATTAGATGATTATTAAAAAGGAAAAATCATTCGTAAAAGCTAAGATATATATACATATATATATATATAATTTGTACAAATCGGAATTAAAAATAGGACATGTTGCAAGTATGGCGTGGAATTAGGTGTGCTTCACAAATAAGCCAGAAGACAACACAAGCAACCATACCCTAAACACACGCATGCCCAAACAAAGAAATAAAATCCATACTAATCAGTATTAATCCCCACATGCACATTGCATGTAAGCTTCTAGCCGAAATCATGTAATTAATTAGATTTTATTTCCCTTTTTATTCTTTATAAAAAAAAAAAAAATCGATTCTCAGATATTAATATTATTGAAAAAACCATTTAATTAATTTCCTTTGCATATACAACAGACGTCTGTCTTATATATTATATGCTGGCTGGCCTTTTGATTTCTGTGGTTAAAAAGGGGGCTGACATTCTAACATCGGGACAAAAGATATGAATCATGCTGCTTTTGCCCACATGACCAAAGCCCTGATCATGTTGTTGTATCTAATATAAAATCATATACACATTCTTCCCTATAAAAGGCCAATTCCTCTCGCATTACCCATACATAATAAAAAAGAATAGAGAGAGAGAGAGAGAGAGAGAGAGATATAGAGAGAGATGGATGCAAACATGGTGATCAAAAAGCCACCTTCTTCTTCTTCGCATGAAGAAATCATGAAGCTGAAAGTTAAGGCAGCCATGAGGCTGGTATTGATGGCAGCCTTTCTGGGGAGTCTTTTGATGTGGATCATGATGCCCACCAACACATACAAGCAAGACTGGCTGCCCACTATCAGATCAAAGACTAACTCCACATATTTTGGGACGGAAGGTTTACAATCCAATACTATTTATATTCCTTTCATTTTTCGTTAATAAATGTTATATCTACAAAAATAAATCTCTTAAAATTAAATTTACAAATTGATGTGATTTAATGTGATATATCAAATTCACTTACAAAATAAAGTTACGTCTCACGCCAAATCACATTAATTTATAAATTTATTTTTGTGACATCCTGAACTTTATGGACAAAGCATTTCTCTGTTCCATTTCAGTTCTTTTCGGTACTGATGTGTCTTGATGACAATTAATATTTTGCCTTTTTTTCTTTATCATAATTATTCTAATAGTTTTTTATATAATATGCCTTAATTCACAGGTGCAACACTTCTGATTTACACCTTTCCCGTTCTGTTTATTGCTGCCGTGGGTTGTGTCTTCCTCCATTTTGGAACCAAATTGAATAACGTTAGTAAAATGCAAAGGTAGATCAGTAGTACTACATATATGTCAAGTACAATTTTTTTGATGACTTATAATACTGATAGTCTGATAATAAAGAATAATGGGGTGCTTGTTTTTATTTTTTTCCGCACGAATTATTATGAATATAAGAACGAAAACTCGACCTGATACTGTTTTCTATGATCATCATGAGTATTGATAAACAGCAACGGCAAAAATCATAAGTTTGCAACCTGGAAGCAACCGGCGCTGGTAAAAGGCCCTCTGGGGATAGTTTCAGGCATAGAACTGGGGTTTTTCATCATGTTCATTGCACTCTTAGTCTGGTCTTTTGCAACATATTTACACAACAAATTCGCTAAAATCACCCCATCATCAGCAGCAAAGAACGGCGAGGAAGTGTAAGTAGTAGTAGTACTGATGAACGACCTGCAGATCAGAAATATATAATATGATCGTGTTCATCTTTTTTTTATATATATATATTATTATTATTCTTACTGAAATATTTAAAATTACTAAATATTAATTGTCAATTTTGACAAAGATCTTTTATTTCTCATGACTCAGGCCACTGAAATCGATCTTTGTTTGTACTGTTCCGTGATCTTTGTGCAGATGGCAATCTAAGTTGGACACAGCAGGTTTAATTCTAGGACTGGTCGGAAACTTATGTTTGGCATTTCTGTTCTTCCCGGTGACCCGAGGGTCATCGGTGCTGCCAATATTCGGCCTCACCTCAGAGGGTAGCATCAAGTACCACATATGGCTTGGTCACATCGTCATGACTTTCTTCACTGCTCATGGCATTTGTTATCTCATCTACTGGGCTGTCACCAATAACATTTCCCAGGTAATTAATTAATATTTACAGAAACCTTTTATGACCATAAGTACCACTGGTTGATCAATAGATACAATCCTTGTATATGTGTGTGTATATATATACTAAAGCTTTTTAGCATTTTGTTTTTTTTATTTTCTTGATCAAATAATAATTAACTGTATGTAATTTATTGAGTTTGATTATTAGGGTTCGTCTAGGGTATAGTATAAGCTAGCTTGCTCTTTATATTATATTAAGTAGATTGTCTCTGTTATCGAATTATTCAGGTGGTAATTATTCAAGTACTACAAGCCTAATAATCCCATCTCATATTAATACAAATTAAAGTACTGGTCGATTACAAAGATCAATACATTAGCATGTACGTAGTTTCAGATCAACATGATCCTAAGATAATAATTTTTTCATTGGACCTGTTTAGTGACAAAAACAGAAAAAGAAATACATTTGGGAGATGATGCATGAGTCTAGGTTCGATCTTCATGAGTACCATGTCATGAAAGATGATCATGAACCGAAAGTAGTAATGCTGAAAGAATGGTTACGGTGGTATTCACATCATGATGATCTGCATCGTGGTGGTATGGTCGGTTAGTGCATGGTTGGACCCACTCGTACGTAAACTCGGCTTCAGTGCTTTGCTCGACAATTAAGTATTAGCCTAGCTTCCTTGTTTGGTTTGCAAAGAGACAGACGTCTGTTACATATATTTTACGCGTCAATTTTGCTTTGCTGTTGTGGCTATGTCAATATTTCACACCTGTTTTCTATGCAGAAAATCATGAACTGTTTCAGCTAGGACAAGACTGTTGATAGGGGCTCATAAATTGAATGGTTTTGGGTTGTTCTAGTAGGTTGACTTTCTTGGTAGGAGCCAGAGATTATTAGTGCAGAAAACACGTCTACATATTATGGTGGATGAAGATGCAAATTTATATTTAGTACCCAGGATTTTGTTTTGTTTTTTTTGTTTTCTTTCGGTCTTGATCAGATCATGGATAGATAGCAGATCAAGGAATGGGGTTTCTACAAAAGAGGAAAATGGTCCTGCCATCCTGAGAGGCGTGCGTAAGTGAGCCTGCGCTTAGACCATATACACATACACACACATATATACCATCAACCCATGCATATTCGTGAGTGTGTGAAGTCAAACTAGGTCTGTCCAAAAAGGTTGTTCATCCGGCACTACTAGTGAAGGAGCTTCTAAATTGCTTTTTATTCCTTTTCTTTTGATTTTAATAGCTGCTTGCTTAATTGGGACCACCACAAAGGTGTTGCACCCAGATGATTCGATGAATTATGAGAGTTCATGAAATATTTGATTTTCATCCATATAATTTATTGGAAAGTGCTTTGTGTTTTCTGCAGTACTACTTCACACGAATTGGTAATGATGCCCATCTAACTTAAACAAGCTTGTGAAAGTGATATACAGCACTTTTCTATAGATATGCATGTAAATCGCCTAATTGGAACAACTCATGATCATTGTTCCCGTGCCACCAACTGCATGGCTAATAACACTTTATCCTTAGTGATTAGATTCATGTGTCAACTCATCATGGATCAATTTCAACTTTATTTTTTATTCTATTTTCTTAATGCATGAATGTTAACTTTTTCCTCTTTTAATTATCTTGGGATATTATGAAATTTGATCATTGTGATCATGATGATATTAATAATGAAACGCATGCATGCAGATGCTTCACTGGGAAAAAACTGGGGTATCAAATGTGGCAGGAGAGCTAGCCTTGCTAGCCGGATTAGCCATGTGGTTTACAACATTCCCTCGCATACGCAGAAAATTCTTTGAGCTCTTCTTTTACACCCATTACCTTTACATTCTCTTCATGATCTTCTTCATTCTCCATGTTGGCTTCTCCTTCTGCACCATGATGCTGCCCTCTTTCTACCTCTTTGTTGTCGACCGTTACCTCAGGTTTCTACAGTCACGACAAAATGTTCGATTGATTTCTGCCCGAGTTCTGCCTGGTCAAACTCTGGAACTCAACTTTGCCAAGCGTTTGGGTAAAGCTAGCTTATGCCTCATGCTGATATTTAGTATCAAATGTTGTTTTTCATTTAAATGTTACTATATATCTATCGGCTTTAGTCACATCACATGCGTTATATTTTAAGTGATTTTTCATTTAAATAGTTAATTTATGAAGGTACATAAAAATGTATCATGTATATTAGTCGATGTGGCTAAATGAAGAAATTTATAGGCTTAACTTCATAAAATTGATTCTACAAGAGATGATTACTCATTCCTTATAAACATGCTCAATATCATCTTGGATCATCTTGTCCACATATAATGTGAGATTATTTCTCAACATTAAAGATGCTAAAATTAATATGAATAATAGATGCTCATGATTTGTATTACGAGAGTCATGCATTTTTTTAAAAGTAAGATTTGGATTTGATAATTTTGCCAGGTTTGAGATATAGTCCCTTGAGCGTGGTGTTCATAAATGTGCCTAGCATTTCCAAGTTACAGTGGCATCCATTTACTGTGACTTCCAACAGCAATTTGGAAGGTGACAAGCTCAGCGTTGTTGTTAAAGGCGGTGGAAGTTGGACCAAGAAGCTCTACCACATGCTTTCATCACCTACTAATTCCCTCCATCGCCTCGAGGTCTCGGTTGAAGGACCGTACGGGCCGGCTTCAACAGATTTTTTCAGGTTAAAAAATATTATTCATCGTCTCAAGTTTGTTTTCAAAACTATTCCAAAGCTTTGTTTTTTACCTCCTTAATTAATAATTATTAATTAGTGATTGATCCTGCAGGTTTGACACCCTTGTTATGGTGAGTGGAGGCAGCGGCATTACTCCATTCATATCTATCATTCGAGAGCTCATGTTCATGAGCAATACGCCCATGAATTGCAAAACTCCAAAAGTGATCCTGATCTCTGCATTCAAGAATTCCTCCGACCTCACCATGCTAGACCTCATCCTTCCTATCTCTGCAACTCCGGCCAGCTCTGACATGATCTCCAAACTGCAGCTACAGATTGAAGCCTTCATAACAAGAGAAGAAGAACCCAAAACAGATAACTCAATGCCTGGCTTTAGAGCCATATGGTTCAAGCCCCATGCAACAGATGCACCATTGTCTGCCATTTTAGGTCCCAACAGCTGGCATTGGCTTGGCATGATAATAGCATCTTCCTTTGTCATTTTCCTTTTGTTAACGGGAATCATTACTCGCTATTATATATATCCTATCGACCACAATACCAATAACATATTCTCGACCTCTTGGAGAGCAGTGATTAATATGTTAGTCTTGTCCTTCTGCATAGCCATGATAGCCAGTGTAGCAGTTTTTTGGAACAAGAGGCAGAATGCCATTGAAGATAAGCAAGTTCAGAACATGGAACAAGGGGCAATGGGGTCTCCGAGCTCTTATCATGATATGGAGTTGGAAAGCCTCCCTCGCCAGTCTCTTGCCCAAGCTATCAACGTGCACTTTGGTGGAAGACCTGACCTAAAGAGTGAGTAATTAATACAGTAGAATCCATTTAGCATAAACTATGTATGGAGTATTTTGGTCATTTCACCTATATATCAACGAAGGCGTACTTTCTCTTGCAGGAATGCTACTAGGGTGCAAAGGATCAAGTGTCAAAGTTCTGGCGTCAGGCCCGAAGAGGTTGAGAAATGAGGTTGCGGCCATTTGTTCGTCAGGTTCTGCAGATAATCTGCACTTTGAATCCATTAGCTTTACTTGGTGAAATCCTCAAAAGTCTGGCACTGCTACAAATTAGAATGTTGTGTCTATATATATATATGTTGTAATTTCTTGGGTTTTTTATGTGTGCAGCAATATCGTGAAGATATATAATACTTGTGGTAGAAGTTGCAACTTCGTGTTTTTGTTCGATACAATAATCAGAGGTGCATGTAGTCTATGTTTAAATACTCTTCATTTGAAATGCAAGGGATCAAATGGAGAGGATCAGCTTTGTCAATCTGCTGGCCCTTTTTTTGTCCTTATTTGTTGAAATATTAATTAAGAATATATCTGTTTGATTGATCATCTCTCGTAGCCTAAAGACAGATTTCAAATATATTTTAAATAGAAAGACAAAAGAAAAGGCAAACACCCATTTTGGCTGGTACGGTACTACTACTTTCTCAGTCATACAGAGTCATAATCAAGTACTTCTTTATTTTATTTTTTCCCTAAGCAAGCATATTATAAGTACAATAGTCAATGGGGTAAGAGGCCTCAACATTCATTCCAAACCACCAAATACAACACAAGACATAAATAAATAAAAAAGAGAGATTTGAGGTCAATGACTTTACCTCCACCCATTTCCTACAAGGAGAAGTTGCTTGAAGCAATTTTGATATAAACCGAAAACGGACTATAATATTGCGACTAGAAGTCGCAGTGAAGTGATGTATGCTGCATTTCACTAGTCTAGACTAGCTTGCCGGAGACTTCCACTACCTCTTTCCAATGATCCTTGGTTAGGAGAAGCAAGAATGTAGGAATATAGCAAACTGGAGATGCATCGAATCGCCAATGGATGATCGTCCTAGACTATGATGGCGCGTGAAAGTCATGCGCCACACTAGGAGAGTGGAGGATGGTCAGGTCTAAAGAATCCGAGGTTGCTGGCCTTGAAAATGCCACGCGTAGCGACAACAAGCACTCCTCAGTGCAGCAATGCATGAATCTCAGGCACAATTTGAGCCGCATGTGTGGCTCACATGTTGCTCCTTTCTGCATTCTGCTTCTGTCATCTTAAAGATCGGCGGTTAGGGAGTCCTGCGATGGGGCGCATGGCAATCTTAGAGGGCCGGATCTAGGAAGGCAGTAGATCCACCCTTCTCCTTGATATGAATGGAAAACTAGAGAAAAATCAATAGAAAACAACCTAAATAGTTTCTAGACAAGCCAAAACGGAGGAGGGAGGGAGGAACAAAAGCTTTATCCCCCTATGGCTGAGAGGATGAGATGTTTGGGTCTTTTGGTAGAGAGCAAAATCGCCTCTAGAGAGAGAAAAAGAAGGGTGCAAAATAAATAATCAAGTTCTTTAATTAATCATAAGTTGGTACAACCAAATATTTCCCACTTCACAATTCATGTGAAAGCACTGATCACAGTGACATAACAAAATCCAAAGATGAATAAATAAAACGTTTTGAGCAATGACAATATAAATACTTTTTACAAGTTAGTTTTAAATAAAGGGACTGCATGCATGTAATTTAAAATTCAAATTAGTTGGAAAACTCAAAAAGGTTGATCAGTATTTTTTATGAAACGATATATATTTGACTAGATCTAACTTTCAAACTTAATCTTAGGAAATTTTACTTTAGCTTTTATTCTCTCTCTCTCTCTCTCTCTCTCTCTCTAAGATTAATTCACATCCTTTTTTGAATTAATCTTAAAACATGATGCGGCATAAAAAATCTTTTACACATTCTAACCAAAAGTTGTTACATCAGCATGGAAAATAGTAAAATACACTTGAACAATTAAAATCAAATTTATAAAAAAAAAAAAAAAAGGAACATGCAATTGGTGGTTGCCCACCCCAAAGGATGTGACCGGCCGACCCCTTGACTTCGTTGGACCATCCTGTGGTAGCCGCAGCCATATCTCGGGTGCGTGGGTCTCTATCCCACCACCCGCACCAAGGTGGATTTCCCCAACACGTGATTCACAAAAGAGATATTCAACAACGAGGAAAATGATTGAACCTAGGACAGAGATCAACAAATTATAGAAAATTGTGTTTTTGTTGAAGAATTAAGTTTAAGTTCAAAGAACGTACAAGTTTGTTTGTTCTTGAAAATATTTTATTCCCAAGACGTTGAGAACTTAGAACTAATTTATTTTCAATTATAGGGATAGAAACATTATTTATAGAAAATACAATATTTTTCATAGGAAATACTCTTTGTAACCATTCTGAGCCATGATCACTTTAGTAATATTATGTATGAACAAATTAATCAATATTAACATAGAAGTATAGGTAATTATTCTGATGGCATACAACAAGATATATATATATATATACACACATATAACCTAGGATATCCTCTTTCATTGAGAAAGTTCTTGACGAATAGACATGTTCGATCTATTTCTTACTCACCAGAGCTCATATCCTTTATTTTTTTTATGAATTTATAGCTCTAATCTTTTCCCCCTAACAAATATAATATATATTTATTGAATCATTATTCATATCGATCAATTAACAAGTAGATCTACACCAGCAGAATTCATACTGTATCGAGAGAAATTGGAACAAAACTCTTGTCAATCCAATATATATTTAGTTTCCAACCGCAGAGAGAATAAAATCCTATACACAAATCAGATGGTAGAAGATCAAGCCATTTATATGTATAGACATCATAAGTGTGAAATAATTAAAAAAAAAAAAAACAATCAAAAAATTAGAAATGAACTGCCCATAGGTCTCCCCATGTTTGTTTCCTCCTATATTCTACAAGAATGAACAATTCAGTAATTCCAATGAGACCATCAATACTATCATTTTTTTTAAATGATTATTTACCAAATAGTCACCATGATTTTTTGTGTTTCCCGGTGCTCAATATCTGCTCCATGTTCTGGATTTGACCGTCGGAATACTTCATTTGGCAACATATATGCGGTCAGAGCTTAGATTGGAAATCCAAATCTGCCCTCATTTCTCGTCCAAATTCACAACTGATGAAAGTTTCTCATCCAACTCTTCAAGTAGATCGTGGTATTCAGCAAATGCCAGATGGGACTAACAATCATTGATCAACAAAGGACAATGAGATATAAATGCACAAATGATCAATGGCAGGATTATTTTTAAAATCGTGAAAGCTTTGAGGCACAAATACCTGCAGGGTAATGCCATATGCTTTCCATAACCGCATGTCATGCTGGAAAATATCAAAAAGAACCTGCGCAAATTTACAATGAACATGGGTTGATAAAGGGTCCAGAATTGGCATAAGACCAACTGATATGAGATCTTAGTACCCCTTTCTACTTCACTCTCTCAAACAGGATATCCCCATGACACCTATATGCCTCTCTCTCATGCATGTGTGCAGATGCTGCAGAATGCATCAATGGCCTTCCGCATATGCAATGGGTAGAAGACCCTTCTGCCAGTACAATGCTAGGTTGGCAAGAAACTACCGCACATGCAACAGGTCACAGACCTTTCTACTGGCACAATGCTAGGTTGACAAGAAACAATCTCGAAATATATTACAAAAACTCAGTTAACTATATTTATATACATTTTTCCCTAAAGAAAACTGTCAGACTACGAAATTTCCACAAATAATTCCCCTTCCAGGGTGAACACAAAGTTACACTTGCTGTTCCAGATTGGAAGTTCTTATCACAGAAACTACTGCCCCACAAAAAAAAAGTTATTTTGTGAGTTCTTCCGAGTTCATGAAGGCTAAACTGATCCCAGTACATGTTACGCAAATAATGCAGATGCATATATTTATTAGATACCAAGGTTTGTATAAAGGAATCCAACTGTACCTCAGATCGTCTTAGAAGTGTAGCCAGTACAACTATCCACTCCTTAAACTTAACAGAGCACATATGAGCCAAAAGGAATTCTGCATCCAGCCTGCTCTGCAGCGTATCCATTTGAAGCTGGGCACACGAAAGAATTCAGTGAGGGAAGAGAGAGGAAATTTGTGTTATGAAAAAAAGGGAATATTCTGGAAGTAAATGTTTTATCTGTTTTTTTTTATATATAAGTAAATGCTTTATCTGTTTATCATGCTTTATGCTTAAATCCCCATAAATATTCAAGTCTCCGAATCATTTCCTCTATAGTTAAGACCTGTACACTATGATCAGTGTTTTCCTCATGTAGGAAACTAAGCTGTGACTACACGGCTTTGAAGTTTTTAACAATTGAGATAAATAGATTTAGAGTGTTTTCAGATAGTAATGCCTTTTGCCCGATAAGTTCAAGCCCTGAAGCAAAGTTCTCCAAGCGAGCACATCCATGTCTTTCTCTTTGAAGATATTCCTGCAATATATTGTCATCAGAAAAGATAACATCTCATCTCATTAGAACCTAATCATGCACAAAGAAAAACAGAAGCCTTTCTTACCACTAAATCAAACTGAGTGCCTTTTACAAATGCCACAAGCTTGGAAAGTTCTTTTCCTGACATTAAATAACTAGCATGGTTTTCTAGAATATTTTTAACAGAAGCAACATGAGCACTCTGCTCCTTGATTGAATTGCTGCTCCAACAGGGGCAGAAAGAGAAGTGTAGTTAGTAAAATTTGGAATGTCAAAGCTGCCGACTGAGAATTATAGAAAATTATATCAAACAATTTATAACCACCTTTTCTCCAAGGACTGCCTTGGGTAACTGGTACGGAATAGAAAATAGCCCAAGAATCTAGGAGATAATTTGTCTGAATCTGTAGATGCCTGTTCATATTCCCTTCCAGATCTCAACAAGAACCTCACCTAAAAACGTAATTAAAAAGTTACTATACCCTGTTTGAAATACATCAATCATAGAAGCATATCATCATGTCTTGCTCATACCAGCTCCCCAGCAAGTTCATATAATGATTCATCAAGTGTTGCCTGCAGAAGGTTTAACAATCATTGTCAAAAATAAATCTTAAAAGAAAAAGAATGAATAAAAGAGGAAAACAAAGGTTGAAAATAAAACTGAAATAAAATTGTAACCAGATACTAGTCTCTACCTGTAATAAGCGTAAAGCACAGTACTGACTAACAGCAGGGCCTTCAAGTTTAGCAATTACCTGCAACGTTCAAGACAAAATGAATTGATAAAATGACAGTGATAGGTGGAAACTTTCAGATATACATTTAGTAGATCAACTCACCAGATACTTTTTGTAAGTAAGATAATATCAATAAAGCCAAAAGCCTCATGAAAGTACACTGGGCACAATATACTTTTATAGTTGCTCTGACCAGATTATGCAATGCATTACATTGGGAACTTATATTTTTACATCTTATGCATAGCCTTCTAACCACAGCAGAAGTGAGAGGTTTTAAAATACCTCTTACATTAAAGTAAAGTTAATTACACTTTCCCTTTACGAACTATCACCCCATTGTCAGTTGTCATTTATCCCCTAAACCTTGAATTAGTGCAACTCAGACCCTAACTTGAAATGTCAGCATCAGTTACGCTGTCTGTCAAAAATCACCATTGACTTCAATGAAAATATGCATAAAAGGATAAAAATACCCTCAATATTGAAAATAAGCCTTTTAATGGAATGAAGGGTAATTTGGTCTTTTTGTATAATTCCGTTGAACTCATATGGTGTTTTGACCCATGGGGGAGGGTGTAACTGATACTAAAATTTCAAATAAATTTCCAAGTTGTACCGAGTCAAGCTCAGTAAACAACAATGTTGTGGTAGTTTGTAGAGAGAAAATGTACTCATCTGTTGGAGATATAAATTGTGGGGCTCAACTGCTTACCATTCTCTAATCAGAAGAAAAGATGGATGGCCTCATTTTTACAGTTAACCTTAACCATTTCACAGTTAACCTCAAGCAGTACTAAAGGAAAACAGGTAATGGAAAAAATTAGAGGAAAAAGAACCAAACCCATGATAATTTCCAATACCCAGAAGCTTATCAGTTATTTAAGAGAAATTGTGTTTCTTACAAGTATATAGCAAGCAGCAGTTCGGTACCATCTTCGCTGGAGGCATTCCTCAAACAACCTAAACAATGGGAAAAACAATGGGAGTGCTTACATTCTTGGTTGAGCAAATGGAGCTTATAGCTTAAATGACACCAGTGATGTTTTCAAGAATGGAGATGTGTAAATAAGAGTAAAATGCAACACTCGGTAGTATAAGAGGAAAAATCAGTTTAAATAAGAGCAGCAAATTGAGGCATCTTATGGACAACACACGTTGGGGAATTTGGAAGCTATGTCCAGGTAAAAACTTTTTCTTGATGAGGCAGAAACTATGGACTAATCAAGCTGAGTCTGGGAACTGGCTAACCAAGTCTATCTGCAGGAGACCCGGAAGACTTCAAAACTGAATTTTGACAAGTAAATGGGAAAAACACATTTTGCACCCTCAAATTATCAAAAGCTTTGCACTTCAAACTACGAAACTAACACATTGAATCCTTGAACTACCAAAACTGACGATTTACACCACTAAACTACCAAAAACTGACACTTTACACCCCGGTTAATTCTAACTGTACAGATAAAAGAAAAATAGGTTACATAACAAAATCTTGACCGTTGGATTTTAAGGGAGGGTGCAAAGCGTCAAATTTGATAGTTTATGGATGTAATGTGCCAGTTTTGATTGTTTGTGGATGCACTTTGGGGTGCAAAGTGCAAAACCTCAGGTATATATATATATTCTAATACACTTCAAACATGCAGTAAACATATTAAAAAAAATCAGTAGAAAAAACTAAAAGGGGAACACCGAACTCTGTTGATCGTCCAGCAGCAGAGAACAAATCTGCCCAATGTCGACCATCAGTTTTTCTTGCAACACTTACAACCACATCAAAATACTCCGGGAAATTTCTAATCAAATCACAGGTCTTCTCCAGAAGAGAGTTAGCGTATTTAGGGACTGAGACGTGGTTCTTGTTTACATTTCGCCTGCAGTGCAATTGACACAGTAAGCAATATGGTTGAATTTATAAGATAGTAATTTCCCCAAAAAATAAAATTATGCTAAAAGTAAAATCATTTAAGGATGAATTCATCAGGCAATGTCAAAAAACAGAAAACTTGATTATGCTTCCAACTGGCATGTCGGCATAATGGTTCAAGACCCATTATCAAGTTCTACCTTCTTTAAGGTAGGGTGATTTATCGGTAGGGAGGAGCCTACCACATTGAGTAGCCTACTGCTCCCTTGAGCACTAGTAGTCAATTTCACTAAGGCCACAAAGTGAGCAGCGCATCCCATTCATATACAGTCCACAAGAACCTAGTTTGGAGACTAACTTTCTACAACTCCATACGGTAGAGAAGTACCAAGGCTCAAAATCAGATTAACTTCCTTCCCTTACTATACCTGGTTATTTCAGCATCAAATACTGTGAAAAGAAGCCACTCCAGACAATGTGAAAAATGAGGCTTTTCTGCTGACAGTTGTGCCAACCGTAAAGCCTCCTCCCTTTTATCTCTCTGCAGACATACGAAAGAACAAGCCAATAATAAACTGAACTAAAAGTGTAAAAATATCTTAAACATACAAAAGGACATATAAACTTCAGGCACCACTTGGGATATTCGATGAAGCCTACAAAATCAAGCCACGGACTAGAGAGGCACCTTTTGACAAACCCAAGAAAGCACATGTTTTATAGTAGGGAGATTTTATCTTTTAAAGTATACTTTTGGACCAAAATAGGTTTGTAAACCAGCATAATTTCCAAATTAAGTACAATAGCATTATACATTGATGGACTCATTTTTAGGTTTCAAAATTCTAGTTGAAGCTCCACTTCATCAGCTTGATGTTGAGAACTCTTCAACAATATTAGGTATTATAAGCCAATAATAAGGAGAATAAGAGTTTTTGTTATTCGCGAAGCTTTTTGTTGAGTTAGTGCTTGAGTGACCTCTCCACTAGCCCTCCAAAAATAAATTTCATAAAGTTCCTTTTGGGTGAAAGCACTTTAAACCTCATCATGGAGTAATCAAAATCCAAAATAATAAGTCTTACACCTTTCGAGTTTGGCTTAACCTGATGAAGTTCTACCTGCTTCAGTAAACAAACATCATGACCCGTTATTGCATTAAAAATGGCAATTGTTAAGTTTGTTATGAGTAAAGTAACCAAAAACAAAATAATTTCTCATTGTGTCTGTCAATTAGTTGCCATCTATCTCCAAATATAACCATGGTGAAAAACCATGACAAATACATAACTAGTCTTTGCAATCACTTTTTCATGGACAAATCAATTCATGATTATTATTTTATTTTTTTTATAAGTAAACGATTGTATTAATAATAGTAGGCTTAGCCCAAGTGCACAAGATGGTATACACGAGTTAATGCCTATCTGGGAAGAAGAAAAAGAAACAAGAAAGTCATGAAGGCCAAGGCCATTAAAATCTACAGCTATGGCCCATAAAAATAATGTTCTAACAAAAAGTGATCTAAGTTCCTCTATAGAGCGTTCTGTCTTCAAACGTCCATTCATTTCGCTCCCTACCATAGGCACCACAAGATGCAAATAGGCACCATTTTCCACACGGCTGTGATTTGTGGAGCTCCTCCTGATCATAAACTTTCTCCATATCTAATTTACATAAGATCCCCTTATTGCCGGATTTTAATCTACTATTGAGGCATTCATTGGCAATGAGAACTGAGTTCAGAATTTGCCCACCCGTTACAAAAGTGTTTTGGGGTTTCGGAATGATCTTTCCCAACACCTCCCCTAGACGATGCACCTTGGATATGATCTTATACACCCCATTTACAAGGCTAATGGGTTGATAATTTTTCACTTCCCTTGCCCCAAATTTCTTAGGGATAAGTGCAATAAAAGTGGCATTTAGGCTTTTTTTCAAAATTTTCAACCAAAGAAACTTCCTGAAACACCTTCATTAAATCCTCATACACCACATCTCAACATGTTTGGAAGAATCCCATAGAGAAACAATCAGGACCAGGTGCTTTATCTTTAACCATTTTCCTCACCACACCATGACGTCCTCAAAGGGTCTCTCCAACCACGAAACACTCAGTAGCTCAATGGACTCAGAGGCTAGTCCATCGAGCCTTGGCCGCCATCCCACCTGTTCAGTAAGTGTTCAAAAAAATCAGCAACATGCTCTCGAATCACAGCAGTCTCTGTACAAGCCATGCCGTCTAAATTCAACATTTCAATGGTATTAGTTCTCTATGAGAGTTGGCCACTCTCTGGAAGAACTTCGTACTTCGATCACCTTCTTTCAACTACAATGCTCTGGATTTTTGGTGCCAAGAGATCTCCTCCAATAATATAACCCTCTAATTCTGACACTAATTTTGCCTCTTGAGATAACTCTTCCAAGGAAAGGACCCAGCCGTCCTATATCCTTTCTAATTCTTGTATCTCTCTCAACATAGACTTCTTTCGATCACCTATATCACCAAAGGACTGAGTATTCCAAAGCTTTTAATCTTATTTCAGGACTTTCAATTTACCTGCCAACATGAAACTAGGAGTACGATGAATCTGATACGAGGGCCACCATTGCCTAACCCTGTCCACGAAGCCTTTAATTTTCAGCCACATATTTTCGAATTTAAAATACCGACAGCCACCTTGAATACCACCACAATCCAATCCCAAGTCGAAAATACACTCCGAAAATTCTATCATTGCAGGTCGCATCCTACTTTCTCCTGATCGTTCGCTTGAGAACCTTATAACATTAAAATCACTGCCTATGCACCATGGTGTGTCGCACCAATTATGAACTCCTGCTAGTTCCTCCCATAGAAGTCCTCTATTGTTATCTAAGTTCGGCCCATAAATGCCAGTGAACTCCCACAAAAAATTATTTTCAACATTCTTGAAGTAACAAGCCACTATGTACTGTACAATGAATTCCTCCATTTTCTCTACCACTCTTCTATCCCACATAACTAGTATACCTCCCAAAGCCCCGTCAAATGCTAAGTAAGCCCAATCCACATAGGTACAACTCTATAAACTTCGAAAAAAATTTCCTGTAATAAGTTTAAGCTTAGTATCTCGTAAATACACAATGTCCGCCTTTCATTCACGAAGCAAGTTTTTCTCCCGAAGACACTTATTTGCCTCATTGAGCCCTCGGAAATTCCAAGCAATAATTTTGGGCTTCATAAAGACAATGCTATTCCCTTCCTTTGGTTCTTTCTCTGCTTGAGCTACCCTCATAATTTAGAGACTATGTTAATCTCTTGAGCTCACTCTATTTTCTAGAACCTAATTTCTTTTGCTGAACATGTCCATCTTCAACGGCTGTGAGTAAAGCCATGAATTGTTCTTCAAAACCCCCGCATTCAATTCCCACACAATTTTGTATTTCCTTCACCTTGTGTAAAACCCAATCAGTGACACTATACTGACCTGGCAAAAAGCAGTTCAAGGGTACTAGCTCCCCAGCCATGTCTATCTCGTCCCTGGGTGTCCACTGGGAATTCAACGGCACCCCCATCTCTTCCTCAACACAGTTGGACCTACCATCCCACTCATAGGGGTCAGTTATAGGCACTAACATCTGAGAAAGCCCCTCTGAAACCTCATTTGTATTCTCAGCTTCAGTAAACAACATACAGGCCACTTCTAGATGTTGCGACACCTTCACCGGAAAGGAAACCACCTGGGTCTCGAGTGAAGACTCGCCCTTGCTATCTGTCGGCCTTGTCTATTATGGTTGGGCTTGGGATCCGACTTCCAGCGGAGCAGCATCGACGAGATCATTTTCAGATTCTTCCGCCAACACCTCTCTCTCTATCACGTCCGTCGTCTGAGCCACCGTCGACGGTTCTGTGGCTATGGTCTTGTCTGTTGGGATCTTTGCCGACAAGGTCAGGAGCCTCCCACTGGTGGAAGGCCCAACCATGTCCCCACCTCCAACTCTCCACACGAGCTGAATACCCACCATGGCCTTCCCTTTGTTTTCTCCTATGGGCTGAAGCCCAGATCGTGGGCCCCTTTGTACCTTTGGGCCACCTGCCCTTTCATGTTCTTTTGACAACCCTACTGCTCGAGGCCCTTCAGATCGTGCCAGGTCCCTTGGGTGCTTATTAATTCCCATGGGTTGAATCCCAGCTTTATTCCCTACACCCATATGTTTATTAGGCCCAATATCATTCCTAAGTGCATAGCCCAGGCCTATAGCCTTATCCTCCTCAACACAACGTATTAGAGCAGCCACTTTCTCCTACAGATCTGTCAGTTGGGATTGCATTTACTTTAGAGTACTGTGCACACCATCACCTGTTAGCGCGACAACGGGCCTACCACCGCCACCCTTTCAGTGCACACAATCTGAACCAGTAGTGTGTCAGGCCATTTTCTTCTCCTAACCTTGTACACATCTCACTGTGGTTTGTTGTTGAGTTCTACCACCGCCGGCCCCACCACACGTATATTGTACTCGGGACTACACCGGCACCTTCGTCTACACCTGCACGACCGACTTTGTGTTTGGCTCCCTATCCTCGACGGTATCTATGATACTGCGCCAGTGTTACGAAACACGATACCCTCCCCCTAAATGGCCTCCCTCAACGCATTTGACATCCTCCTCCAACCCGTCCCCTCCATGTCTTCCGGTATAAAAATAAAATTTTGCCATCCACCTCCACCGTATTCTACTAATGCCACGAAACGGCCATTGGCATTTGAGCACCTCTGTGCAATGAAGCTCCTAGCAACCTCCCTTGATGTGGTATAAAAATCCTTCGTCCCCCCTTCAAACACTCCAATGCTTTTGCAAACCATTACGCCTATACCATCCCAAGTCTCACTTCCTTCACTATCTTCCAACTACTTTCTGTAATGAGCAAGGAGCTTCCTTCCTTCCTTCCTCAAAACAAATGCTTTTGATTCTATAGCTAGATTTCTTTTGAACCCCATCCTACTCTGCGACCCCTACAACTCACTGCTCAGTCATGATCTCACCGCTTAATCCCACCAGGCCTTATCAGAGTTTTTGGTTGTACAAAAGTTTTGGTTGTATGGATTACAGAAAACTTTGAGAGTACCCATGTAATTCATGATTATTCAAATAGGATATTCATGAATGTTACTGTACAAGTTAATATTCCCACAAGAACAAGCAATGGATTTGGCTAAGCAAGCATGTGATAAACATACTAGAAATCAGAAAACTAAGAAGAATAAGAGGAGTTTTTTTTTAAATAACTAACCCAAGGTGTGGTAATCATAATCTGGTTGATGTTCATGATTACTCAATATGCAAGAGCTTGCCTTTTATTGAAAAGGTTGGGGCCAACCAATAATAATTTATCGTTGGCAATCCAGGAGCATTAGCAAACAATGCATTGCTTCACAAAAACAATACTGCAGCTCTAAGACCATAGCAATACCTGAAAGAAGTCAAATCCCGACCAACCAGGTAACCATCCTCAAAGATACTGAGCCCCATATTTTCTATGATTTTCACTAAGTTTTTAACGTGCAATTGCCTAGATGTTGGCCTTGCTAATATCTGAAGCACCACCCAATAGCCTAGTTGGTTGCCAGAAGTCCATATCATGCATGTTAATTTTTAAATTATTTATGCATCTACAACGGATTGCCACTTAACAACTAGCTTAATAGGTAGCCACTCCCCTATAAGTATAGAATGGAGGCTCAGGTCATGGGTTCAATAACTATTAACTACAATTATATAACTTGTCAGTACAAGAAGGAAAAAAGATGTTGCATTAGACAAGCAAAAAACTCATGAATCACAAAGACAGTGGGGGAAGGAGGATGGGTTTGGGGAGAAGAATAATGTTCTTTTGGTTTCAGTGGGGTCCCTATTAAAAGCATTAACAAAAAGGCAAAAGTCGTACCTGAAGTAAGTGTCGAAGTAGGCAATGAAGTATGGTTTGAGCTTGCGGAGTAGGTTCGAAACATGGAAATTCTGTGCAGGCTGAAAATGACATCCTCTGGGAAACACCAACAACAGTGCCAGCATTTGGTAGAAGTCCCATGGGGTATACCTCACGATCAAATTCCAGCTCCGGATCCAACTAAAAATTAATGCCAAGTTACTTTACCATCTCGTGGTACATTTTTTTTTACAAGTAATCAATAAGTTTCATTAATTTAAAACAATAGGTATAGATAGCCCAAGTACACAAGACGTATATAAAACAAACACCTATCTATATTTACATCAAAGCCAAATGCACCAACTCGTGCTGCGTTGACCAAATAACAAATCGAAGTAACTTATATCCCACAAGTTTAGTTTTAAAGATGCAAACGTAACATTAGGACTTTCAAGGAATGAACGAGGCACATTAGACACAACCAATAGGAAAATTAAATTCATTTAGTATCTAGTCTCAATAATCAGAAAACTTAGTATTTCATAAACAAAGGTAAAAACATCTACAGCCATATTGTTTGCATCAAAGAAGAATGAGAGCATAAAACAGAACTAACTCCATCTAGGTCCAAAATATGAAAAAGTTACAAACAAAAGAGTGAGAAGGCCAGGAGGTTAGCATTCAAATGAGGTTAGTGGGTCTTTCAAGGTGGGGGTGTGGAAAAACATTAGGCGAGGGGGGGGGGGTACTTTTGTTGTGTTAGATTTGAGGTGAAGGTGGTTCTAAGATCGGGTTTTTGCATGATATGTGGTGTGGTGATCAGCCCTTGAAGACAGGTTTCCCAACATTGTTTGGCATCCCCCACTGTAAGGGGTCGATAGCAGAACTTTTGCAAATCTATGAGAATAGACCCCATGGAATGTTATCAAAGCAGCACATGACTGGGAGGTGGAGATAATCTCCTCGTTCTTTAGTCATTTACACTCTTCAGGAGGTGAAGATGACATTTATGCTGGATTCCTTTCATCTTCCAAAAGATAGACCTTTGTGGTCAAGTCTTTCTACCACATACCATATGGTGATAAGGCTCTCAAGGAAGCTTATCCTAGAATTGATGGAATCACAAGGTAGCAAGAAACCTCAGTTGCGGATCTTCTAGAGCTGTCTAGTGGTGTTCCTCGATGGACTGTCACTTTCTTCAGAGCCACACAAGATTGAGAAGTTGAGGCATTCATTGAGTTTACAATCTTGTCTACTCTACTAGAGTGAGGATGGGAAGAGGCAGATAGGATCATATGGAGTCCGTTGAAGAAAGGCAAGTTTTCTATTCGTTCCTTCAATAAGTCTCATTATGAACAATACCTACCCATTCCCGTGGAAGAGTATTTGGAAGACTAATTGTGCATTTGGGTAGTGAGGTGATCTCAGATATTCCGTGAATAATAATGCAAAAATAATGATAGAATATTAAATAGTAGTGAATAGTAGTAAAAAATATGTAAAAAGTAATAATAAAATAATGAATAGTAGTGGAGAAACTAGCCCTAAGGCACCCCTAAAAATGGCTTTCTTTGTATGACGGCTTCCTTGGGGAAGATCCTCACTTTAGATAATCTAGGGAGATTTCACACATCATAATGGATTGGTGTTGCATGTGCAAAAAGATATGGGAGATTGTGGACCATTTACTTCTCCACTGTGAGGTTGCCATGATCTAATGGAATGAGTTCATTGCTAAATGAGATTAGCTTCGGTGATGCCAAGAAGGCAATTGATTTTCTAGCAAATTAGAGAGGCTTGTGTGGTAATCCGCAAATCACGGAAATATGGAAGATGGTCCCCATTTGTCTAATGGTGGTGTCTTTGGAGGAAGAGGAACGAAAGAAGCTTTGAAGATCAATAGTGGTCAATGGATGAGCTTAGAGTTTTCTCTTTTAATACTTTACTCCATTGGTCGATTGTAATAGACATTTTTTTTTTTTTTATATAAGTAAATAAGAATCTTTATTGAGTAGGATGAAACTAGGCAATGCTCAAGTACACAAGAAGTATACAAAGTGAGACACCTAATTACAATTTTTTGTAATAGACTTCAATGGTCTGAGCATTCATGAACTCCTTGTATCCCTAGTTAATCATTCCTAGGTATTGTTCTTGTATATATCCCGTGTACTTGAGTTATGCCTATTTATCATTAATAAAATCCTTATTTACTAATTAAAAGAAAAAGTGTTTCTACCATGTGCTCTTCACCTAAGATGGCCATGATTTTCCTTGGAAGAATATTTGGAGAAGGTGCCATCAAGAATAACATCTTTGGCATGATGGATGACTTGAGAAATCAAAATGTCGTAGCAATGAATTGTTGTCGTATGTGTAAGCAGGGTATAGAAAGCATTGCTCATGTTCCTCTAGCTTTCTTAATTTTATGGAATTGTGTTTTTTTTTTTTTTCTCCATACCTCTAGTAGTTGGATGTTTCCTGTTGTATATTTCATGTGTACTTGGGTTGGGCCCCTTTGCACTTTGAATAAAATTAGCTTACTTACCAAAAGCAAAACGAACAAACAAATAAGTTACACATAAACTCCCTTGCCCTGTTTGGCACTCTTTGCCAAAAGATCACAACATGGTCTTAGAGACATGCATACCTGCAAGAATTCCTCCTGCTTGAAAGGATCAAAACCAGGAGATGGATACCAAACCTGTAAAAGGAAGCTTCCAAGAAGAAACTATGTCAGACAAGTACAAATTACCCAAACCAAGGTAAACAATAAAGCAAATGACAACTGAGAAGTGTAATAAACACTAACATAGATCTCTACAATTAATTACCTGCATTCCTCGGTGACCATAATCTAACCATGAAACTTCCTCGATTAGATTTTGTTTCTCCTCTGACTGACCACAAGTGACCCAAAATAATTCAACAGAGTCAGTAAGCTCCCTTTCACGTCCATCATCCAAATCAAGAACTGAAAGGTCCCCATTTGCCCGCAATATCAAACATCTAGCATAGAACACATACATTAAAAGGCATGTCACAAGTGGTTTATGAAAGTCTACCTATCACTTTGGAGGATGCATACCTTGTAGGCTCTCTAAATAACAAATCTGAAGAAGAAGAAAAATGATTATTTGGGAAGCTCTCTCTTGGAAGCTGATCAGGGACAAAACGCATAGCTGCAGGATGGCTCTTTGCAGTCATGATTGATAGTTCCCGTACTGTAGAAAGCTGTTTGTCATTTAATCACTTAAAAATGAAGAAGAATAAAGTTTCATTACAGCACTACATGCAAAGTGTAAACTGAGACTTCAGAAGTGCAGAAATTAGTATTTATTTCAATTATTCCTCTACCTTTAAATCTGGAGTACTAGAAGGTGTCATTTCACCTAATAATTTAACATGGAATATGTGGACATCAAATGGCCGATATGTGACAAGAATGAAGTCTTGATAGACATCCATCACCATTGGTTTGGCAACCAACGGTTTTCGACCAAGCAGTGAGCTCTGATCAAGGTGATATCTCGGATAAAAAAGTAATTCATACCTGCAAAGGATATTTTAAATCAGCATTAGTTATAATGATGTCCTGCAGCATAAAATAAACAGACAAAACTTCTCATCTACTTAAAGAACAGAATCCGTACTGACAAAGCAATGGAAACTCATGGCAGTCAAATATGCTTACCTCAGTTTAACAAATACACAGTGATAATAATAAACTAATGACATTTCTGACAGACCAAACCAAACTTGGAATAGATTAACTCAACAGAACAGGAAAATACAGGTAATCATCTCACGTGTTAGAAGAGTCAATGTAGTTGCAGACAACAACTATCTTCCCCAGCCATAACAAACCTTTGCATTGTATCTTTTGTTCCTGACTAATGTCTCCAAATACTCGCCATTTTTTCAACCGTATATCAAATAAGATTAGCCCATGGAGACCAGCAACTGCTAAGTACATTCCATCCTTGCTAGCGGCCACATGTTGAAGTGGCCAATTTTGGGTGATGTACGAAACCTGAGCCAATGAAAATCTCAATCAGCAAAATCCATATTTCAGGAATACCAATGAGGAATTTTCTTTTCAAGTTTGCAAGTCAAAACATAACTGGAAGGTTAAGATGGAGCATTTTAAGTTCGTCAGTATCTTCAGATTGCACAACAAGCAAACGATCTTCACCATAAATCACTTGACGGACATATGTTGTGCCTGAAACTCCTCTGTTTAGGCAACATTTACCAAAAGAAAATGCAAGAATTCTCTCAGAAGATCCTTCCTCGATAGCATAAAGCCTATATCCATATTCATCCCACTGCATCACAGAGGTGCCACCCATCAAAGGTTCATACTTACTGTCCTGGTTTCTCTTTACCACTGGAGAAGATACAGAACTTAAACCGATTTGGCGGATTGTTGACATCAAACGGCACCCGGAAACAGACCAGACTGTAAGTCCTCTTAACTTCCACCCAACTGCAAAAGCTGAATTATCAGGTGTCCATGCAATACAACTGACAGAACCAGTGTCATCCATTGAATATCTGCAAATTAACAGCACCAGGACATAAAATTCTTCGTGAACTACAACCTAGACCAAAGCTTATATGAAACAGACTTCAATTCAAACTGCAAACTAATGCTGAGGTCAATAATCCTCCTCAGTCAACTTTTGGACTTCTCACAACAAATAACAACATGAAGCAGATACTAGGAAAAAAAATCAAATTGACTCATCCAGTATAAGAAATACACAATCCACTGGAGCACCATGGTTGATCAATTTGAATAAACCGATAAAATTTGGAAATTCACAAAATTTAGCACAAAATCAAGCCTCATATGATTAATATATGCACCAAATTACAATTCTCTGATCTAATACAATTCCACTCCAGCTGTTATAATGCACTAATTACAGGATTCAACCCCTCCTTGGACACATTTGGTGTCCTAGCATAACTCTTGAGACTGGTACAACTCTTTTTATAACCCTCTTGCAACTCGATAGAGATGAAAGAAACACATCATGCATGAGTACAAACCATCACACAAAGATGAAAAGAAAGGAGGTAAGTCTAAGTTAATATAAACCTAACTTGAAAAGGAATGTTATTAGGAGGTAAATGAAAATTATGGAAGCTGCTGGAGATTCAGTATCATTGTTATATTATGCCTCAAATTTCCAAACTTTACTCATTTTATACAAGGCTTACCCCCAATCATACAAAGACACAGTACGAATAAGTGGTGCTGATTCAGCCAGATCATATAACTCAACAACCCCTCTTCTGGTACCAACTGCAAGGATTTGTTGTTCTGAAGCCACTGAAGCACATACAGCATCACCAGAACCCAACTTTCTTTCAGCTCTAATACAATCAGCTTGCTTTATACCTTTCTTACTTACTGAACACAACACCAGTTGTCCATCAGAATATAACACCAATAGCAACCTCAATGGAAGATTAATCTCCAATTGGATAATAGCAGACTTCTTAGAGATATTATGGTTGGAGATAACAACTCCTGGAGCACCACCAGCAGAAATGCCATTATCCAAAGAAAGTGGTGGTTGAGAAACTTCATTGCTATCATGTGGGTCATGATCAAGTTCAAATGATCCATAAAACTGTCAAGGAGAAGACCATAATTGTAAGCAGATCAACACAACTAGCAGTGAAACATCACTCAATTCTAGAAAAGGAGATACAGCATCAATGCTCCAAAAATAAGTGCAATCAACTAAAAAAACTGATTATGCCTATCACTTTAGCATTACCTCCCCCTTCCATGAGATGCTATATAAAGATCCATTAGAAAGTCCAACTAGCATGTGTTTATTATCACACACAATATTGCTCCTGGCAAGAAAAAATATTACTAGACATATCAGTGCAAAACTAGGAAAAACTGCTTACAAGATTGCATCATTAAAATAAAGGTTAAAAACTAGTATGTTGTTAAACATCAATATCAATATCTAACGCAATATAAAATATCACAAGCAGAGAGTATCTGAAAAATTAGAAATCAAGCTGGCCATATTATCAGCAAGTTAACCCCATTGTAAAGGGACAAGATGCTTATCTAATAAAAGGTAGGAAAAAAATTCATGTCAATGGAAAGTTTGATCAAGTAGATTCTTCTTTTTACCATGTTTCATTTATAGAACTTATATATCACTTTTCTTTTCTCTTTCATTTTTCTTTACAAGCTACTTGGATGTGAGAAAGATGGAAGTTAAGCAATGTAGTCAAGTTCTTTGAGAAACATAAATCAAGCCTAAGGTACTACCATTCAGGAGTTTATGCCAGTAACGCAAAATTTGGGATCAATTGATACCTCCATTTCGTAAAGACTACATTCTATTTCCATTTGATTCCCTTGATTACACACAGAATGCATAATTTTTATATGACCAGATGGAATTATGTGAACACCAAAGATATCTCACCAATTTATCGAGATTAAGAACGATATCTGACATAGAAATTCAATTTTTGTAAATTAAAGTCAAAGGGTACCTACGTTGCAAAGACCTTTTCTGCAAAAGGCACCTGCTCACTCAGAAGAAGAGATATGGAGGCAAGAAACAAGCCAGAGGGTTGCTTCCCTCCAATCTGTATTCTTTTCTCAGTGAATTGAACCTTAAAAATGTGAAGAAAGAAAGATGATGTCTGCAAATAAAGAATATATCAGCAACAGGGCAACATCTGAAAATATTTTAGAGCTAGATCTGAATGAAGAAAGAAATTGCGCAACATGAAGTGCATAAAGGCCTATAGAAAATGAAGTTACATCCCTCTAGCCAAGATAATCATCACTTCAGTCAAAAAATGCTTATAGTGTACTAAAATATTTTTTTATATATATAATTATAATATTGAAAAATATCACTCACATTAGCTAGGAAGTGCTAGGAGGGCTTGAACCTCCGACCTTGGGGTTAACAGCCACAAGCTCTAACCAACTGAGCTAAAATATTATTTCTATTTGTAGTTCTTCCCATTTTTACTATTAACAGTTACATATGGTAATATACAAGTCAGGCACCTACACACCAGATTGAATCTTCTTGTTTTATAGCTAAGGACACCAGATTGACTCTAAAAAACCTGTTTCACAAATGGCATCAAGTTTTATGCAGATACAATCTAACTACCAATGTCACACAAAATCTTAAACAATATTGATGAGCAAGGAGACTTAGTATTTGTTGGGAACGTAATGCTCTTACATTTGAAGATTGCAAGAAGACGGAAATAAAATTAACAGCCCTTACATTTGACTGTCTTTATGTATGGATGGAAGCACACAACAGGTTCCGCTCACATAGGTTCCTAGAGTTTAGGGAATTGTGTTATTTTCTTCATCCCTATAGTTGGGTGTTCTTCCCTATTGTATATTTCCAGTGTACTAGAGCAGTGCCCCTTTGCGCTTTGAATAGAATCTGCCTTAATTATTAAAAAAAGGTATGGAGACTTTTTAACCCCAACAACTAAGAGAAAAATAAAATTCAATTCTCTCATTCTCTCTCCAAAGGTGCACACAAACTCTCATGGCTACACATAAACAGCACAACGCAGGGCAGCCAACTCCCAATTCCATTTGACATGGTAAACACTTTGTCCATTCATTTCCCAACACTTTCTTTTGACAAGTTAAATAAAGTCTTATTGAAACAAGTAACAGATGTTGCCCAAGTACACGGGGAATTCATTTCCAACATAATGCCCACCACTGTACAGTTGATTTTAAAGGATTTGATTTCCAGGCCAGTCAAAACAGGCACTTATACAAACAATTGTCTAGATGTATGTACAGTTAAAAAGTGGCTAAACACCTTCACACGAAGCATCACAATGTAGGAGAACTTAATGCCAGTAGATTCTATGACACAATTGGACTCCTTACAACACATTTTTTTGTTTTGACAAAGTGAGATCATTAGAACATATTTATACAAACAAAACGAAACAAAAAAGTAGACAGTAAGTAATGAAACACTTACCAGAACAGCGATTATTTTGGCATCAGGGCTCCAAACAGCCTGCGAATTCTCCCCCTCTCGTTGCACCGAATCCGAACCCCTCTTGTACTTCCCCAATCTTACTTTGTGCTAAACCCCAAAACCAACAAGGAAAATGTGTTAAAACCCAACATACTCAGCATGCCCACATTAAAATCAACCCATACCCACAAAAACCCAAAAAACAAATACCCACATAAACACACACACAAATACATACATGCATGCATACATATATATATACACATATCCTTCTGTATAGGAAATTTGGTACCTGGGAAGAACTCCAAAGCTCTATATGAGAGGGGGAGACGACTAGCAATAGGCGATTATTGACCTTGAGGTAGATGATCTTCTGGGAAGAGGGGCAGAGCCCTGGTTCCAGTGGGATCACCTGGGGCCATCCATATGCCATATACATCTTCTTCGATTTGCTATTTTGGTTATTGCGGTGTGTTGGGGATCTGGAACTTAGACGGCTTGGATCAAAGAGAGATTATGGTATTTGGGAGAGATCTGACACATTTTCTATCACTAAAACAGAGTGATGCACCCATTTTCAGTTGGATCTCAACCTACCGAGTTCTGAACACCATAGCTCTTTCCTCTTTCCCAATTTCTCGGGTTTTTTTCCTCTCTTTTTTTTTTTTT
>QEOT01123982.1:65913-114364 GCA_003123785.1 Pterocarya stenoptera
TTTTTTTTTTTGAGGAAATTTGAAATTAATCTGTTGGTAGCGCAATTTTGCAAACGTGACGTTGTACCAAAATAAAGTAGCCAGAGTATCAATGAAAGTCTTCTGTTATAAAAATAAATAAATAAATAAAATAATAGTAATCTTAGATGTAGTTGTAAGATGTGCAACCGTATATTTTTTAAGATTAATTTAAAAAAATTATTTTTTAATGTGAGTTATATATTTATTTATTTATTAAAAATATAAGTACTTTATGATTTAAAACACAATGATATTTTATTTATTAATAAGTAAAATGATCCAAACATCTTTTATTAAGTAAATAATACTTGTTAAGAAATATATATATATTTATATATTTATAACCAACACTTTAAGTTAATGCAATAAATAAAATAACTCAAAAAAATCAATAAATGAGAATATAAGGACAAGAAAACACATTGATAAGCATAGAAAGGATGACCAGTGAAATAGTATAAAAATGAAATTTGATTGAGAAAGTAAAACAATATTGACCTCAAAAGATATTGAATATTAGATTTCGAAATAATTATTAGAATTTGAAGAAATAATATAATCTATTGGATTTCAGAGATTTTCGTGCCATCATATATTTTTGCATTGTAAATGATAGTATGATAATGTCCTATTTCATTATTAATAAAGAATTTAGGAAAAAAAAAGATTTATTATAGGTTTGGAAAATACATCTTACTCAAAAATTCTCATCTCATCTCAACTCATCATTAAACCTTTTTCAAATCTCCATATAAAATATAATAAACAATTCAATTTTTTCAAATTTCAATACAACTTTTTCAAATTCCAATTTAACTTTTTCAAGTCTCAAAACTTAAAAATAATATTTTAAACTCTAAAAAAAAATATAAAATTCTCATCTCACTCCCCAAACCTATCCTAGTGAATACCAAAATTGGCACTTCAAAGTTGTAGCATGCTGGCAAAAATAAAATTAAAACTCTAAACCACGTGCTGATAACTCAAATACATTTTAAAATCAACAAAGCTTGATAAAATAAGAGGAATGTCATCCGTATATTAGTCATTATTCATTCTCACATTCTATACTTATAACTTTTTTATAAGATATGGAATATTTTTTATAAGATGTGAGGATATTTTTTATAGATGTGAAGTGATAAATAGTAGCTAATAAAAAGAGTTTTTCATAAATTAAAATCATATTTCAAGCCTAATATCACATAACGTAAACTAGCATTTTGAGAAGGTTAATGATACAAACTCTTTTATCACTATTTTCCAACTTTATTTTACATAAACCAATGTACCATTTATTTGAAATAAAATATTAAAAAAGATGTAAGAATATCATTTCCTTTTGAATAAACTTTTTAGGTCTCGTTTGTTTTTACAACTCCTCTCAATTCATCTTATCATTATAATTTTTTCAAATTCTCACAAAAATAAAATAAAAAATTAACTTTTTTTAAATTTTAAAATAAAAATAATATTAAAAAAATATATTATAACAATTTTTTATTCAATTTTTTAACTTTCATCTCATTTCATCTACGAAAACAAACAAGTTCTTAAGTCTCATTTGGATTCGGAAAGTGTTTCATCTTATCATTACAATTTTTTCAAATTTTCATACAAAACATAATAAATAATTCAATTTTTTTAAATCTCAAAATAATAATAATATTAAAAAATAATATATAATAATATATTTTTCAATTTACATTTTTTATCTAAAGTCATCTCATCTCTAAATCCAAACTAATCCTAAATCTATTTTCTATACACAAAAACTGAGTCAATGGCTAAAAGATTTGTCTCTTGTTAGCTAAAAGGATAGTAATAAGTTTACTACTTTATACTACTCATTTATTATTTCTTTTATTTTTTAAATTGTTTTTATTTAATAGTTAAGAAAGTACCTATTAGTAAAATTGTATATTTTTTTAATTTTTTTTAATTTTCTTTTAATGATTAAATGTGTTTAAAAAATATTTAAAAAAATAAAAATTTCAAATACAATAGTAAAAAAATAATAAAAAGATAAACTATCCGAACCAAAAACCCTGTATTCTGTCGTCCACTTTCTTCACAAACCCCAACACCAACGTCTCCGGCCTTTCTCTTCGCACAATCCACCACTCTCAGACCAACCATTACCACACCTTGTCAACGAGATCTCTCGAATACTCAGTCACCATCGGAACCCTCATGACGACTTAGAACTCTCCCTCGACACATTTTCAACTCAAATGTCTACAAACTTGGTGGAGCAGGTCTTGAAGAGGTGCAAGAATCTTGGGTTCTCTTCTCACAGGTTCTTTCTTTGGGCTAAAACAATTCCGGGCTTTGAGCATAATTTTGAGAACTATCAGATCTTGGTTGATATCCTGGGAAGTAGTAAGCAGTTTACTATATTATGGAATTTTCTTATAGAAATGAGAGAGGCTCGTTGTTGTGAGATTAATCCAAAAATTTTCTGGGTTGTTTTTAAAGTTTATGGTAGAGCTAATCTTCCGGAAGATGCGATTCGAGCTTTCAATAGAATGGCTGATTTTGATATCAAGCCGGGAGTTGATGATCTTGACCAGCTTTTGTATGTGTTATGCAAAAGGAAGCACGTGAGGCAGGCCCAACAATTTTTTGATAAAGTAAAAAGTGGGTTCGTGCTGAATACGAAAACTTATACCATTTTGATGAGAGGTTGGGGGGATATCTGCGAGCCAAATGAGGCGCGTAAGTTGTTCAATGAAATGCTCGAACGAGGATGTAAGGTGGATGTTTCAGCATATAATAGTTTGTTGGAGGCTCTATGCAAAGGTGGGGATGTGGATGAAGCGTACAAGATGTTTCGGGAGATGGACAGTGTGTTAAAATATTGGCCACTCCCTAGCAGAACTCAAACAGCCCCCAACTCTATCATGTCTAAAACCCTTCTTTCTCGCATCAAGCCCCTTCACAGACCCAAACCCATTTCTTCTTCTTCTTCCCCATTTCCCTTCAGGCCCTACGTCAAACTAGTTCAAGACTGTGTCCAAATCCTCAAAAACCATGAACAATGGGAGAAGTCCCTCGAAATCCACTTCGCCGAATCCCAAGTCCTTGTTTCGGACATTGCCCATCACGTTTTAGACAGAATACACGATGTAGAACTGGGTTTGAAGTTCTTTGATTGGGCTTCGAAGCGACCGTATAGTTGTTCGCTGGATGGATATGCATATTCTTCGCTTTTGAGGCTTTTAGCGAGGTTTAAAGTGTTTTCGGAAATTGAATTGGTGTTGAAGAGTATGAACCTTAATGAACTAAAGCTGACCCCTGAAGCATTAAGTGCTTTAATTCGTGCGTATGCGGATTCTGGATTGGTAGATAAGGCTCTTGAGTTTTATTTTATGGCGGGTGAAATGCATGAATGTGTTCCGAGTGTTTACGCATGTAATTCGTTGCTTGATGTACTTGTGAAGCATCGGAGAACTGAAATCGCGTGTCGGGTGTATGATCAAATGCTTAAGAACTCTTGTGTGGATAATTATAGCACTTCTATCATGGTTAGGTGTTTTTGTAAGGAAGGGAAGGCCAATGAAGGTAAGAAGTTGATTGAAAATATGTGGGGGGAGGATTGTGTCCCGAATATAGTGTTTTACAATACACTCATCGACGGGTATTGCAAGAGAGGTGATATTGAGCATGCTAGCAAGCTTTTCAAGGAGTTGAAATTGAAGGGATTTTTACCTACATCGGAGACTTATGGGGCTATGATATATGGGTTTTGCAAAGAAGGGAACTTTGAGGTGATTGATCGACTTTTGGTGGAAATGAAAGACAGGGGTTTGAATATTAATGTTCAAGTTTATAATAATATAATCGATGCTCAAAATAAGCATCACCATACAGTTGAAGCGGTAACGATCATGGGGAGAATGATTGAGAGTGGTTGTGAGCCGGATATTATAACCTACAATACGCTGATAAATGGTTCATGTAGGGAGGGGAAGGTTAAGGAAGCTGAAAAACTTCTGGAGCAAGCATTGCAACGGGGATTAAAGCCGAACAAGTTTACTTATACTCCTCTTATACATGGCTATTGCAAACAAGGGGAATACTTAAGGGCCTCAGATTTGCTTATTAAGATGATGGAAGAAGGAGACAAACCCGATTTGGTGTCTTATGGAGCTCTCATGCATGGACTTGTTGTTACAGGGCAAGTTGATGCTGCATTGAAAATGCGAGACAATATGATGGAAAGGGGAGTATTGCCTGATGCTGGTATTTACAATGTTTTGATGAGTGGACTCTGCAGGAAAGGGAGGCTTCCTGCTGCAAAGCGGCTACTTGCTGAGATGCTTGACCAAAACATACAACCTGATGAATTCGTTTATACCACTTTGGTGGATGGATTAATCCGAAATGGTGACATTGAGGAAGCAAAGCAACTATTTGAGCTCACCATTGAAAAAGGAATAGACCCGGGTGTTGTGGGGTACAATGCCATGATAAAAGGCTTCTGCAAATTTGGAATGATAAAGGATGCATTCTCATGCCTCAGTAGAATGAGGATACGGGATCATGCTCCAGATGTCTTTACTTATACCACACTTATTGACGGATACATAAAGCAGAATGACTTGGATGGTGCACTGAGGATGTATGGGCTGATGCTGAAACAGAGATGGAAGCCAAATGTGGTCACATACACCTCCCTCATTAAGGGGTTTTGCAGTACCGGAGATTCCAATAGAGCTGAAAAAACTTTTAGAGAGATGCAATCTTGTGGTTTGGAACCTAATGTTGTCACATACAGCATACTCATTGGGAGGTTTTGCAAGGAGTGTAAACTTGCAAAAGCAGCGTCCTTTTTTGAACTGATGCTGATGAACAAGTGCGTTCCCAATGACGTTACGTTTCATTATCTTGTAAATGGGTTTGCAAATACTCCACCCAGTTTAATTCCCAAGGAAAGCAATGAGCTTCAGGAGAGTAGTAAGTCTATGTTTCTAGACTTTTTCGGAATGATGATGTCTGATGGATGGATGCAAATGACTGCGGCATATGATTCTATTATTGTTTGCCTTTGCCAACATGGAATGGTTAAAACTGCTTTACAGTTACGAGATAAGATGATCAGTAAGGGCTTCCTTGTAGATTCTGTTTCTTTTACTGCCCTGCTGCATGGTATTTGCTTGGAAGGAAGATCAGAGGAATGGAAGGAGATTATCGCCTGCAATTTGAACGAAAAGGAGCTCCAAACCGCTGCCAAATACTCACTTAAATTAAACCAATACAGTCAAGGAAGGACGTCTAAGGCTCCACTTATTGTACAAACATTGATTGAAGACAAGAAGTCTAATGATCCACGAGTGGAAGATCCAAAGCCTCAATGAGGTGGTAAAAACTGAAAGACCTCATCTTGGTCTGTCAAAATCTGGGGATCTTGCCTCACAATTTTCTGGAACTACATTTAGATATTTTTTTTTTGATAGGTGGAACTACATTTAGATATTAATGAGCCACTTACATGATAGTCTCGAAATCTTTACTCTCTGCTTCATCTGTGTGAGTTTCAAACACACCTTCTGCTGTAATGTGATGGATAAACATGTAGTATGAAGAGACCCTTGGCGTTCCACGGCTACATGGTAAAATCTTGGTAGGCAATTTCTTATTGGACCGTTGCATTTATCTGTTGATTAATTTATTTTGAAGTTTAGAGATAGCTTCTTTTGATATTGAACTAATCTCAGTTTATGGTTCTTGTGCAGGCAGTTTGCTGCCATTCAAGGAGAAGTGAAATCAAATAGCTGCTCATACTCCATTTCCGTTCTGTTTTACTGTACGTTAACTGTCTTGTTTTACAAAGGCAACTTCA
Source organism: Pterocarya stenoptera (assembly GCA_003123785.1). Lineage (NCBI taxonomy): Eukaryota > Viridiplantae > Streptophyta > Magnoliopsida > Fagales > Juglandaceae > Pterocarya > Pterocarya stenoptera. The sequence continues at coordinate 71,780 of QEOT01123982.1, forward strand.
CAATATCGGAGCAAATCTTTATATGAACACGATAGTGAAGCAGACTTCGACTTTCAAATTTTGAGGTATGCACCCCTATTTTTTTTTTTTTTAATTTCATCTCGCTTGCATGCCAAATAAATTGAATGTCTAGAAATTCAAGGTATAGGATTATTGAATAGATTAATTTATTTCATGTAATCGATTCTTCAAGAAACCCTGAATCATAATTATGTGACATACAATGCAGATTGACAAAGAGAGTTCTTTAATGGCCGTCGATATGTTTATATTTTCTTCAAAATGTTTCTTTTTTGAGATGAAATAAAAGGTGAAGCAGTCGGTGCTTTTGAAAAAAAAGTGCATTTAAATAGATAGCGTACTGGAAAATGATGTCACTTGATACTTTAAAACGTGACGTTGTTGGAAATGGCAATGTACTCAGATATTGTTCTTCATCTATGGAGGACATTTTCATTTGGTTTCATGTTTGCTTGTTTGTTGTTGGTTTTATTTTTTTTTTCCTGGGCAAAAAGATAGGAGGGAGCAACTACAGCAGTACCTGACATGCTAGAAATTGGACAAGAGTTGTCCAAACAACTGGAAGCCACAAACACTCTTAAACCAAGTTTGAACTAGAACTTAGACAATTTCATGATTAATTCTAACAATCTAAGATGAATCCGTAGGCGAAAAAAGCCAAATAGTCTAAAGTAAATTCATATCTAATTTTGAACTCAAAATCTAGTAAATGTCAAACCATTGGAGAGCAATCCAAAGACTATTGAGCCACAACCCTTAGTAGTTCATATTTGTTTTTGATATGGGTTAAAGATGGGACATTTTTCAGCAGCCAGAATTAAATAAAATGGCACTGCATTATTTGTCATAGGGGCTATGTTGGGATTCCCAGTTGGGGATTCAGAGACTTCCTGTTGAAACCGGAGCTTCTTCGAGCCATTGTGGATTCGGGATTTGAACATCCATCAGAAGGCAAAGTTCTAATCTATCTTTTCATAATATCTCACCGGGGAACCTTAATATCATGCCCAATTGCTGAAATTTGAGCGAACAATTAATTGCTGTTAATTTATCTGCTTGAGTGCATTTTGCCTGCTTGTTCTTTGGGTTGTTTTTTTTTTTTTCCCCAATGATCCTTACTATTGCTCTTAATTATCTGTGATACATGATGTCTGTGATGGCATCCAGGCTTATTATTTCGTTGATAGTGGTGACTGTGTTTGTACTGGTTATCTGACTGAAGAATTGAGATGTTCTGTTTACTTACATGCTTGCTGCATCTTGTCCTATCTTGCAGATTACGTGTGCTGACATGGTTTTTTTCTATGTACTTGATGTCTTGTAGGTAATTACTACTACCATATTCATGATTTGGGCCAGAAAACTCGTTTGCTAAAGCTTTCCATTAAAAGGACCTGGATGGTCATTAATACTTACTGAGGATTGTCTGGTGCAATTTTATTTGGTTCTTCAATGGTGCAACATGAGTGCATCCCCCAAGCTATCCTAGGAATGGATGTCATCTGTCGAGCAAAATCTGGGATGGGGAAAACTGCTGTCTTTCCACTCTTCAGCAGATCGAACCTGTTGCTGGTCAAGTTGCAGCTCTTGTTCTTTGCCACACAAGAGAACTAGCTTACCAGGTAGGTCAACTGATTCTTATAGTTGATAAGTGCCCCTTGGTGGTGCTATGGAATCCTAAAAATGATTTTTGCATGTGCATGTATCTCAATGTTGGATTTTTTAGAGAGATTTTCAGTGTTGTTGTTTTACATAGTAATATTTTCTTCTCTTTTTCTTATAACTTCTACAGATTTGTCATGAATTTGAGAGCTTCAGGTACCTATTTGCCCGACATCGGGGTTGTTGTCTTCTATGGTGGTGTCAATATTAAGATTCACAAGGATATGTTGAAAAATGAATGCCGTTACATTGTTGTTGAAACGCCCGGAAGAATCTTGGCTCTAGCCAGGGATAAAGATCTTGGGTTAAAGAACGTGAGGCATTTCATTCTTGATGAGTGTGATAAGATGCTAGAATCACTTGGTATGATCATCATCTTATTCTTCTTCATCTCTTAGCCCCTTGTTTATGTATTCTGAAATCTGAATCTTTTTGCAATTATCTTGTTTCAGTTACTCTATCTATTATTTAGTTAACTGTAAATGGTTTTCTCATGTGATTTTTTTGTTCTCCACATGCTTGTAAGTTGTATCTTTTACAGACATGAGGAGAGATGTGCAGGAAATCTTCAAGATGACTCCTCATGACAAGCAAGCAATGATGTTTTCAGCAACTCTTAAGTAAGGAGATTTGTCCTGTGTGCAAAAATTTATGCAAGAGGTAGTACCATCACATTTTCTTTGGTGGTAATAAGAATACGAAGTTTTGATATCTTTTCCCTGTAGTGTGTTTGCTTTGCTGGTTATGTATCAATCGTACTGTTGTGGCTTGGTTCTTATTTTTCCTTGCCATTGGCAAGGTAATCATGCCCAGAACTTGCAGTACGTGCAATGATTTTAGTACTTCATTTCTCCTTGTTTTCACTTCTTTCTGTGGGTGCAATCCTATACTTGACACTTTTGGCTATTTAATTTAGCGATGGTTTTTGTGGGCCTAAGTGAGGGTATTGGTTCATTCTAATGTTACAGCCAATGGAGATTTATGTTGATGATGAGACCAAGTTGACTCTTCATGGTCTTGTACAGGTATCTTCAACACATTGTTGCAATATTTCTTTCATCAGTTGACTGCTTGGTGCTCATCAACCAATGCCTGTTGATGTAGGATAGAGTGGAACAAGAAATAGAAGCAAAAATATAGCAAAACCAAAAGAGAAGAAAGGAAGAAGAAGAAAAGCAAAGAGAGGGGGGGTTGGAAGCAGTTGCAACAAGCGCTCAATTCTCAATTCAAAAACCTACTGTTCTAATGTTCCTTACAAGTCTTTAAATAGTAGAGTAATACAAAACCTAAATAAAACATTAATAAAGTAACAATAATAGAAGATGTCCTTAAATAGTAGGGTAATACAAACCCTAAATAAAATAAATGAAACATTAATAAAATAGCAATAATAGGAGATGTCCTTAGCAACTCTCCCGGGGTGGAAAAAAAAACTCGACTATGTCGAGTTGACAAGTCACTCTAAGGTTGCAATCAATCACCCAACCATAAGCTAAGTTGTTGAGAACGCTTCTTCCGACAGCCATAAGCATGTGTGAGTGGAGGCTTGAGTCTGGAGTCCCTACCAACTTCTCCGGAACAGGTGGCTGGTGACCCGGGCAAAGGAAGATCCTGCTGGCTCCGATAAAGCTCCAACAAATCTAGATCAAGCTGCCAGAGTCTCTTTGGGAATCCATGTACAGTCAAAATCTGCTCGATCTACCCAACGAACAAGAATACGTTGAATCTCTCCATTATTGGTCAACACAATCTATTAATCTAGAATAACATCAATTTTATCTTTGCATGCTGTGATAAATGGTATTGGATTATGAGTGACAAAAGGTTCAGGGTCAAGGTCCACAGATGGAGGTAGAAAAGGATCACTAGAGGGATTGAAATGACCTTTGTAAGCAACTAAGTCCTCAACATTGAAAGTAGAGTGGTAACCAAAATGCGATAGAAGATCAATGACATATGCATTTGGACCAACACACTTTAAAATTTTAAAGGACCAGCACTACATGCCTGCAATTTGGAAGCGAATCCAGGTAGATGCCATTTTGGTCTAATTCGGATCATAATATTATCTCTAACCTTAAATTCAACATGTCGTTTATGCAAATCAGCTCGAAGTTTATATGATGCATTACTGGTCTCAAGTTGTTTATTGATCTCAATATGCAAGTCATGAAGATGTTAAACAAATGCCTCAGCTGACACAGGCACATTAGCATGCGAAAACATGCGAATAAGGTCTAAAGGTTTCTTAGGCTTGTAGCCATGAACAACTTCAAAAGGACTCATACCTATAAATTGATTTACAGAACTGTTATATGCAATCTGAGCTATAGGGAGGATCAAATTCCAATTCCTAGGATTTTCCTAGACCAGCCATCTTAATAAGTTGCCAAGATTGTGGTTAACAACTTCAGTTTGACCATCTGTTTTAGGGTAGTAAGCAATGGAGAATTTCAATTTAGTGGCAACCATATGCCATAGGGTTCTCCAAAAATGACTAGTGAAACGAACATCCCTATCTGACACAATAGTCTTAAGAAGACCATAAAACTTGACAATCTCATTAAAGTACAACCTATTGACCTTCGACGCATCTGAAGTTTTGCTACAAGGGACAAATTGAGCCATTTTTTAGAAACGGTCTACTACAACAAAAATAGAATCATACTTCTTTGGAGTGCGTGGAAGTCCCAACACAAAATCCATACTGACGTCTTGCCAAGGACAACTAGGGATAGGGAGGGATGTGTAGAGACCAGTATTTTGTCGCTTTTGTTTGGCCAATTGACAAGTGTTACAGGTGCTAACTATCTTAGCCACATCTTTCTTCAAGTTAGGCCAATAGAATTGACGTTCAATCTCTTCTATGGTTTTATCATGTCCAAAATGTCCGGCCAAGCCTCCGGCATGAATTTCCAAAACCGTAAAATCCCTAACTGAAGGCCGAGGGATGCACAACTTATTGGTTTTAACAAATAACCAACCTCCAGACCAAAACTATCAACAATATCCGACTGTCCACTTTGCAAAGTGAGCAAAATATCCCTAAAATCAAGACAAGACTCATACTCTTCCTTAAGTCTTTCAAAACCTATGACCTTGACATTCATGATAGACAAAAGGGAGATGCAGCGACTCAAGGCATCAGCTGCTTGGTTCTCAACACCTTTCCTATGCTTCAAAGCAAAAGAATAAGCCTACAAATATTCAACCCAACGGCCATGCCTAGAGTTTAATCTTTTCTAGGAGTTAAGGTAGTGGAGGGTCTTATGGTTCTAATAAAGAACAAACTCCAGACCAACCGGTCGTATTAGGAACCGGCCAGAATCGGTGGAGAACTGGTCGGCGTGCGATTGCAATTTGAAGAAACCAATCTTGAGCGATTCGGTCTCGGTTTGAAGCTGGACCGAACTGCTAAATCGACCGATATAATAAAACTTTTTTTTTTAAAAAAAAATATGCCCTTATCAAAACGGCGTCGTTTTATTAAGGACGAAAGAAAAAAAAAAAAAAAAAAAAAAGTCTGAAATGACGCCGTTCCACTTAAGGGAAAGGCATCATTTCGATATTAGTCGTTTTCTTCCTCAGCCTCTTCTTCCCGAATCTCATTTTACTCTGCAACTCTCTCTCCTCTGTAACTCTCTCTCTCTCTCTCTCTCTCTCTCTCCTATGCAACTCTTTCTCTCTCTTAGTCTCTCTCAATAGATAATCGCCGATAGGAGAACTGACGCCGATCGAGAACCGCCTTGATCGGTTTCCTCCTCCCCATCGATCAGGTTACGATCGATGGCTCCCCCATTTTTTCAAACATCGGTCGGCGTCAATTTTCCCAAAAACTGCTCCGACGACATTGGTTTTCTGTTAGACCCTTACATAAAATCGCCTCTAAAGTTGCACCTTGGCCATACGGACACATATCGCTCGAGCGGAGCTCTCGAGTTGCATCTTCCCTTGAGCGGAGTCGAACGGAGTGTCGAGCGAACCTTGGCTCGAGCCAGGGTCGAGCCACAGTCAAGCCAAACCTCAAAAATGGCATTTTCAGCATAAAATCAAGCCAAAGTTCGACCACCATGCACCACCTTAGCCGAACCATTGGCTCATGCATGCCACAGCCATGTGGTCCATGTCACTATCTTTATTTATTTCATTTATTTTATTTTATTTATTTCAAAGGGATCTATTGGAGGTTTCCAACTTGTTTTGCTTATCAATAGGACATCTTTTTCTTGCTTTAGAATCTTTTGGCAAAAACCCTAGAGGGAGAACTATTGTTTGAGAGATCATCATCGGTGCTTAGCACTTGGGCTTTTTGGGTGTAATTCATGAATCCCAAAGAGAGGATTATTTCATGCAATTCGTGAATTAAAGTGATTCAACTATCTTGTCTTACAACTTGGTGCAATTCGTGAATCCAAGTTGTGTTTATCTTTGTTCATGTTATTTTATCAATATATAATGTTTATTCAACACTTGTACAATTCGTGAATCAATTATTGGATTACTTTCATTTGTTCATTCAAGTTCATAAGTATTTTGCTTTGATCTTGAGTGTTCATCATTTGGTTCTTGTTGTTTATCACCACATTGTCCATCCAATCCATCCAAACCACATATTCGGCCAACCCTAGAGTTTGTCTTCCTTCCATAAATTGTTCCCTCCATCTACCTAGCCCTAGCCGAAATTCACCTACCTTATCCATCCAAATTTAAATTCGGCACTCTTGCCTTATTTGAATTAATCCTAGTCGACCACCATTCTTTCCATATTAGTGTTTCTTTAAGTTAGAAACCCTAGTTGACCACATCATCCACTCCATAAAGCCTTAGCCAAATTCACCACTTCCCATATTTGGCCAACCCAAAATACTTTCCATCTTCACACTCCCACCAACCGTAGCCGAAACCTTAGTCCATATAAGGTAACCTTTACCTTGTTGGCATCCTTGACCTCTTCCAAATCATATCCCTTGTTTTAAGGAATTGTCAATCATCTTCAATTTCTTAAAGCACTCTTTCCTAAAATACTCAAGTCCATCTTTGACTTACCAAACTAGCCAAACTCAAAATCTCCTTCTTCCATGAGGATTCCTACCACTTAGGAATCTTTCCTAAAATATCTCCCTATTCCACATTTCGACAATCCTAGTTGCCTCCACCGAAACCATAGCCTCCATCCAAGATTCGGCAGCCCTAGTTGCCTCTTGGCCGAACCCTAACCTCACTCACTCAATCCTTGCATCTACCCACTCGGCACCCATCCAAGAACAAGCCATAGCCGAACCACATTAAGCCATATTTACACATACACTTCATCAACCCTTTTCACCCTCCTATACATCCATTCAAGCCTAAACACTTAACCTCACCATACCAAAGTTGCCATCATCACCATTGTTGCGCCATATCCAAGCAAGAGAGGACTTGGTACTCGGTCAATACAAGGAGGACATAGGCGAGGAGATCATAGTGTTTAGGGACTTGACCGGGATCCCTAACATTTTCACCCCTAGCGCCAATAGCTCAAAGCTTGCATAACCGCTTACAGTTCCTTATCATAAGTAGAGTACCGTTGTTTGGCATCATTTAACTTCTCATTGAAATAAGCAACATGGTGAAGTTCTTGGCTAAGGACTCCACCTATTCCTACCCCTGAGGCATCACACTCAACCTCAAAAACTTTGAAAAAGTTGAGAAGTCACATGACAGGAGCTTCCGTTATTTGCTTCTTGACTAACTTAAAAGTTTTAGCTGCTTCTGATGTCCACTGAAATTCTCCTCTCTTCATGCACTCCATGATAGGAGCCATAATTGTGCTAAACCCCTTAATGAAAAGACGATAAAAGGTAGCCAAACCATGAAAACTCTTGACGTCATATATAGTCTTGGGCCAGGCCAACCAACAATGGCCTGAATCTTTATGGGGTCAGTAGATACTCCTGTAGAAGACACAATGAATCCTAGGAAGACAACTCGATCGGTGAACAAAGAGCATTTCTTCACATTAGCATACAGATTTGTTTCACGAAGGGTGGAACAAACCTGTGCGAGATGCTCTAGATGTTGTTCCTTAGTCTTACTGTAAACGAGAATGTCATCAAAGTAGATGACGATGAACTTACCCATGAAAGGCCGAAAAGCTTGTGTCATTACCCTCATAAAAGTACTTGGGGCATTGGTTAGTCCAAAAGGCATGACCAGCCACTCATAAAGGCCATCCTTCATCTTGAAGGCAGTTTTCCACTCATCACCCTGGCGAATCCTAATTTAGTGATACCCACTCTTTAAATCAATCTTAGAAAATATTGTGGCACCAACCATCATATCGAACATCTCATCAAGCTTAGGGATGGGAAATCGATACTTCACCATGATCCTGTTAATGGCACAACTATCAATACGCATCCTCCAAGAACCATATTTCTTAGGAATCAAAAGGGCAGGAACTGCGCAAAGGACTTAAACTCACACGGATAAAGCCTTTGTGAAGGAATTCACCCACTTGCCTCTGGAGCTCAGCATGCTTGGTGGGATTCATCCTATAATGAGGCAAGTTTGGAAAAAACACTCATGGGACAAGATTTATGGCATGTTGAATATCTCGTAATGGGGGTAAGTGGTCAGGGAGGTCCTAAAGAAAGACATCCCAAAACTCCTGAAAAAACGACTGGGCCTTATCAGGGGCCACTATTGGAGACTCCAATGGAACCTTTATAACAACCACAACAAACATAGCAGAACCACCCACGAGTGCACGCTCAAACTCCATAAAGTTAATGATATTTAGCCCTTTTCGTTTCACAATTTTCTTTGCTTGGTGTGAGCCAATAGGTTTTGGGGGTAAAGGATTAAAATGAATCTTCTTTCTATTAAACATAAACGAACATGAATTGGATCGACCATGGATGGTCACATCTAAGTCAAATAACCAAGGCCTACCAAAAATGACATGGCCGACATTCATAGGAATGACGTCACACCATATATGATCCTTATATTCTAGGAACTGGATAGGCACCAGACAAATCTCTTTCACTACTATGGAAGAAGTATCAACCCAAGAGACACTATACGAATGAGGGTGAGGCACTAGTTGCAGCACAAGATGGGACACAGTAGCCACATAAACCGTGTTAACGCAACTCCCATTATCCACAATGATTTTACAACCCTTATCATTGATTTTGATATAAGTATGAAAAATGGCATGACGATGCCAATCATCAGCATCTTTGGGTTGGGTAAAGGTATAACATACAACACTTAATTAGGGCGTGTTGGGAGCAATGGGCACAGAACTTAGATCTACAGCAAGGGTCTGGATACAACGTAAGAAGGTATCCTCATCATCACCTAAATCATCAAACCCCTCAAGCTTAGGCTCATAGACTTGATCTTCTAACGGTTCATCAACTACACCCTCATGTTCCTCAAAAACTAGGGTTCGACTAGGACAATTGGAAGAAATGTGGCCAAAATCCTTACATTTGAAGCACTGTAAGCGGGAGGAAGTCATGGGAATTTCAGGACCTTTAGCCTTATTTTCCCATATAGGGGAAACATTAGATGGTGGAAGCCCTAGGAGAGACTTAGGGGAAAGAGTGGGCAATGGGGTGATGGGAGGCGCAGGATGCATCTTAAAGAGATCCTTTACACTTTCCCAAAAGAGTTGGGCAGTGCCAATTAATTTCAAACTAGCAAATTCAACTCTCTGATCCTCAGGAACTCTATACCAGGTAAAGAAACGATCCATATCCCTAACCCATTGAGTAAAAACTCAAGGATCTAGGCAACCATAAAAAGTAGAGGCCTCTAGCTTAATATTTCTGAATAAGCACTCTTCATGGTGAGTAGGAGACTGAGTACCCTGATGGTAGTGGTCTTGTTCTCGCTCACAATCATAATCCCTACCCCCATGATCACGTCTAACATGTTGTCGATCACCTCAGCAATGACAATAGTGTCTATTTTGGGACGCTTCAGAGTTGTCAGACGAATGAGGGGGTTCCTCAAAATTGTTCAATCTAGCAGCTAGGTCCCTGTTCCACTGTTTTAAATACCGTACCGTACAAGCCTGTACGACTGGTATTTGCTGTACCGACCACTAGTCCGATACAGGTATTATATATATTTCGTACTGACCGAAATACCGGTCATACCAGCCTATATTTCAGTCCGTACCGGCCAATATTTCGGCCTTTAATTTTTTTTTTCATTTTTTTAAACTACAAACTTATTTTTTGACCTCCAATTCAGACTAAACTATTTATAATTTATATATATTTATTTATATATAATTTATTCATATATAGACTATTATTTTGGAATATAATTTATATATATAATTTATTCATATATCGACTATCCCGAAACGGTACTGATTTTGAAATATTTCATTCCAGTGCCTTAACCGGTACAGTATCCAGTATGGTATTCAAAACATTGCCTTGTTCTCCTCACGAGTAGCAGTCATCTCAGTTTGGACAGCCGCTAATTAAGTATGCACATGCTGCTGGTTAGTGGCTAGTTGAGTTAATTGTCGGGTGAGGGCATCAAATTGGGAATAATCCATGGTAAAGGTACTGGAACTAGAGGTGACAAGACGACCACTATGCAATTGCATGCAATGCAACACCAACTAAATGACGTGCAATGAAGAAATCAATGAACAATAAGTGCAAACAATGAAAAATATCAACTGAGCAACATAATTTTTTTTTTTTGGATTAAGTAAATCCAAAATACAACAAACAAATAATGCAGATGTTTAAAATAACAAAGCAATGGTCAAATGCTAATCGAACAAATCCAATCACATAGCAATGCTGATATTTTTGTTTTAATTATTAATTTATTTTTTGGAAGGACAATTAATGCAAACAAGAAATAGGAAGTAAGATCTAAGTGTTGAATAAATTTGGCCGTAGCAAATGCGGGTTTAGCTAAATTCACTACAGTAATAGCAACACAGAAACAATTGATACAATTTTAAAATAAAACGATAGTGTAAAACCAAAAAGAGAATAGTAAAACTCCCTTGCTCGTTGAGAACTGTGCACAGTTAGTGAAAGAAGTCACGTTAAAGGAAAAGTTCTGATGGTGCACCCAACTCCCTTTCTTTCTTTCTTTTTTTTGTTCTTCTGCTGCTACTTGGTGTTTCTGCACTGGGAGAAAAATCGCACGAGAGGAGAGGCCGAAAGAGGGTGAGATGTTTGCTAGAGGGAGAAGAATCGGAGCTGAGATTTCGTGTTTCCGGCACTGTTTGTCTCTGGTTTGGTAGTTTCGGTGAGGTCTATCTCGAAAAGGAGCTGAGTTGTGGTTGAAGGTCACTGCCGACTCGGCAAGGACTGAAAATCATAAGGGAAAAAAGTATAGATCTGGGTAACGACGGGAAGGAAGTCGGGGGGAGGGGAAAAAACTCGTAGAGGCTTATCATCATGGGCTTGTGGTCGGACGTCGATGAGTTGGTGACGGTGGTGGTGTGGATCTAGTGTCATTATTGGTTGTAGCTCGAGCACAGAAAAGACTGGTTGCAGCTCGAGCACAAAGAAGAGAGAAGTCTCTGGGTTGCCGAAACGAATGAACAAAAATTGGGGATCAAAGGTTACTCTAGTGTTTGAGAAAACAATAGCATTGGCTCTTGATACCAAATATGACGTAGGATAGAAGTGAGAACAAGAAATAGGAGCAGAAATATAGCAAAACCAGAAGAGCAGAAAGGAAGAATAAGAAAAGCAAATAGATGGGGAGTTGGAAGGAGGCAGCTGTAACAAGGGCTCAATTTTCATTTCAAAAACTTACTGTTCCAATGTTCTTAAACAGTAGGGTAATACAAAACCTAAATAAAATAAATAAAACATTAATAAAATAACAATAATAGAAGATGTCCTTAAATAGTAGGGTAATACAAATTCTAAATAAAATAAATAAAACATTAATAAAATAGCAATAATAAGAGATGTCATCATCACCTATCCTCTTTCTCTCTCTGCGCAGCACTACATTTTATTGAAAGAAGCAGAGAAAAACCGCAAATTGAATGATCTTCTTGATGCATTGGACTTCAATCAATTGTCATTTTTGTCAAAATGTCCACAGAGCAACTGAGCTGAACAAGTTGCTTGAGGAGTGTAACTTCCCCTCTATCTGCATTCATTCAGGAATGGCTCAGGAGGAAAGGTTTGTGCAACCTTCCTTTGGCCCCACCATATTGAGGGGAAAAGAAAGGGGATGGGAGGGAGGCAAATGGGCACATTGGGTTTTGCCAATGTGATTACTTTTATGAAAGCCGGTAGATCACTAGTGCTAACTTGTGAGAAGTAGCTAATCTGGTGGACACATGGGAGAGGTTTCCAAATGGGAGCAGTGAGGAGAGAGGGTGTTTTGTTTTGGTTCAGGTTAGAATCGGCACAAGTGTAGGAGTTGAGGAGGGAAAGAAAGGGTACTTATCGGGAGGGTGTTGGTCGAAACTGTATTTGGTTGTATTTTTTACACCCACCATTGATCCCCAACCCTATGTTGTCAGTATTCTCAGTCCCATCTAATGTATTCCTCCATAAATTTTTTATTTCCTTGTTTATTATACTCCTTTTCGATCATAATTTTATCTAGCATTTTTTCATGATCAGATTGCTAGGATCAAAGTTTTAGATAATGAAAGAGACTCTTATCGTATTACTTGGCAAAGAGTAGTTTTCTTGGTGGTTGATAGAAATGACAGTAAGGGATATTGAAATCCACTTTTATCTTTTTTGCTCAGTGGAGTGAGTGGTTTAGTTGGTGGTTGATTTTGTATTGATTTTCGTCAGGTTAAAACGTTACAAGAATTTCAAGGATGGGCAGTCAAGAATTCTCATTGCAATAGACTTAGTTGGAAGGGCGATTGATATTGAGCTTGTTAACATTGTTATCAACTATGACATGCCAGATTCTGCTAATACATACCTACACAAGGTACTTTCATACTTCCAATGGTCTGTGTTTTTTTGTCAGTATTGTACTAGTTTGTAACTGAATTTGCTCCCTTCTGTCACTCAATGCCATAACTTCACCTCCACAGGTGGGAAAGGATGGTAGGTTTGAGACCAAGGGGCTTGCAATTACATTTGTCTCATCTGCTGGCGATCAGATGTCCTTAATCAGGCAATTTAGTCATTTCAAATTATTATCTTTTTGTTTTCCTTTCAGCTATGCTTTCATGTTGATTTCAGAGTTTACCATTTTGTTTTTCAGGTTCAATCAAGGTTTGAGGTGGACATAAAGGAGCTTCCCAAGCAAATTGATACTTCAACTTATAGTACGATACCATTTGAGTCGAAGGAGGTTTATCGGGTGATTTGTGGGATGGCTAAGGATAAAGCCTCGGGTCTGGATGGGTTTTCGATGGCCTTTTATCATGATTGTTGGGAGGTAGTGGGTGGAGATATTATGCAGGTTTTTCAGGAGTTATACACCTTTGGAAATTTTGAAAAAAGCATCAAGGCATCCTTTATTGCTCTTATCCCTAAGAAAGTTGGTGCTGTGGATGTGAAAGACTTTTGACCTATTAGTCTCATCAATGGAGTTCATAAGATCATCTCAAAAGTGCTCGCTAATCGTATGAACACAATTATGAGTAGCATTATTTCAAAATCTCAAAATGCTTTTGTGAAGGGGAGGCAAATTTTGGATTCGGTATTGATAGCCAACAAATGCTTGGATTGTAGAATCAAGGAGGGCATTCCCGGGCTCTTGTGCAAGTTAGACATGGAAAAGGCTTATGACAATGTGAATTGAGACTTTTTGTGTTATTTACTTGGAAGGTGCAGATTCGGGGATAGAATGATATCATGGATTAGACATTGTATATCTACGGTTCGTTTCTCGATTTTGGTGATGGAGCACCAGAAGGTTTCTTTAACAGCTCTAGGGGCTTACGACAAGGAGATCCTCTTTCCCCCTTACTATTTGTTGTTGTTATGGAAGCATTACGTCATACGTTGCGAGCGGCGACGAATGGAGGTTTTCTTGCTGGATTTTATGTGGGTATATCTCATCTTCTTTTTACCAATGACGTACTCTTGTTTTGCGAGCCGGACAACGATAATTTGCAGTATTTGAGGGCTGTACTACTTTGTTTTGAAGCAGTTTCAGGCTTGAAGGTAAATCTTTCTAAGTCTGAAATGCTTCCCGTGGGTAGTGTACATAATACTCAAGATTTAACGAATATCTTGGGCTGCAAGGTTGTTTCATTGCCTCTGAAATATCTTGGCCTCCCGTTGGGGGCTGCTTTCAAGACAAAAACCATTTGGGATGGTGTGTTGGAAAGAATTGAAAGACGTTTAGCTGGGTGGAAACGGTTGTATTTGTTCAAAGGTGGTCGTTTGACTCTTATCAAGAGCACTCTTTCTAACATCCCTACTTATTTCTTATCCCTTTTCCCATTACCTGCTAGTGTGGCTTCATGTATGGAGAAAACTTTTAGAAACTTTCTTTGCTGAGGCATGGGGGATGAAGTTTAGTATCATCTTACGGGTTGGGATAAAGTTTGCTTACCAATACAATGTGGGGGGTTGGGGGTTTCTAATGTGAGGGTTTTCAACAAAGTACTTCAAGGGAAATGGTTGTGGAGATATCATAAGGAAGGAGAGGGTTTATGGCGAGAAGTCATAGATGCTAAGTATGGGAGTATGATGGGGGGATGGTGTTCCAAGGAAGTTAGAGGGACACATGGTGTGAGCTTGTGGAAAAATATTAGAGCGGGATGGGGTAGATTTTCCAAGTGTTTTAGATTTGCAATTGGAAAAGGTGATAGAGTTTACTTTTGGCATGATGCTTGGTGCGGCGTAAAGGTCCTAAAGCAGGTTTTTCCTGCACTCTTTTAGATTTCTAGCGATAAAGAGGCGGTCGTGACTGGCTTAGTGGTAAGTTCTAATGGTAGTCCACTGGGATGTAAGCTTCTCAAGAGCTATTCATGATTGGGAGTTGGATATGTTTGCTGATTTTTTTGACTCGACATAGGCAACATCGATGGGCAATGAGACAGAGGATAATATGATCTGGTTTTTGAATGGAAACAACAAATTCTCGGTCCGTTCTTTCTACAAGGCCCTCTTGGGAGTTTCTAATGTCCATAATTTTCCTTGGAAGGCTATATGGTAATGTAAAGTACCATCTAAGATAGCTTTCTTTGTATGGACTGCATCATTGGGCAGATCCTCACGTCGGATAATTTGAAAAAACGTGGTCTTATCATAGCAGATTGGTGTTTCTTGTGCAAAAGTGATGGGGAATCAGTAGATCATCTTCTATTACATTGTGAGGTAGCAAGGGGTTTATGGAATGAGATCCTTAATAGGATAGGGGTGGCTTGGGTTATGCCGAGAAAAGTTAGGGATATTCTGGGGTGTTGGACCGAAATGAGGCAGAATTCACAAATAGCTGTGATGTGGAGAATGGTCCCTCATTGCATTATGTGGTGCTTGTGGTTAGAGAGGAATAAGAGGTGCTTTGAAGACATGGAGCATTCTTTGGATGAGCTGAAGCAATTCTTTTACAGTACTTTATTTTCTTGGGCTTTGGCCATCATTTGTAATAGGGGCAATCTGCATGACCTACTTGTATCTCTCACTAGTACTTAGTTGTAACTAGGTTTCATGACCTGCTTGTATACTACTGGTGTACTTTGTTTCTACCAATAAAGTTTACTTTTACCTATAAAAAAAAAAAAAAAAACTTATAGCAAGATAATCTTTGGCACTCAACCAAAAATACTGTTAAGATTGAATTTAAAAGAAAACTTTCTGTTGAATAAGCTATTAGTTAGATTGGATGCATGTCACAAGACCATCTGCAGCTGTTATTTTGATCCCTTATGTTTTGGTTTCTGAATTTTCAACCTCTTCTTTTGTCTGCAGCCAGTTTTGTTTTAGTGATTTATAACGTAGACCATTGATATTTAGCGAATGTTTATTCAGATTATATTTTCTCCCCCCTTGATCTAGAACTTGTAATTCTATTTTGTGCTGTCAGTACTGGTTTTATTAGAATGATGTCTTTAGTTGTTGTATGCTGAATAAAAGTGATGTCTTCAGAATAAAAGTATATGATTTCTAATAATTATGATCACAGAATAAAAAATAAGAAGAATAAGATGAAAAGTATAAGAAAAAGTATAGAATCATAGTTATTACATTTTTAAATCGTAGTATATTGTTGTTATATTTTATAGATTGTTAGATTGTGGAAATGAAAATGAATATGATTGTTGGAGGCTATTTGAGATTATGAAAATAAAAAATAAAAATATTATTTAAAAAAAAAATTAATTAAAATAAAAATAATAATATTTAATTATTATAGAGACTCTTATGGCTAATACAATGTAGAGTTGAAGTTTTGAGTGATTAACTAAATGTAAAAAAGTGGCATATTAGCCAAACTTTTGGTATAGCTAATCCAAATTTTGACTTCTGGCTCAATAGTCTTGGGATTGCTCTCAAATGGTTTGACATTTACTAGATTTTGAGTTTGAAATTAGATAGGATTTGACTTTAGTATTCAGCTTTTTTTGCCCAAGGATTCATCTTTTAGGCCTCATTTGTTTTCAGAAATGAAATTAAATGAGTTGAGATTAAAATTAAAAATATATTTTTTAATATTATTTTTATTTTGAGATTTAAAAAAGTTGATTTGATTATTTAATTTTGTATGGGAATTTGAAAAAATTGTAATGAAGAGATAGATTAGATGAGAGGTTGTTAGCATTTAGATTTTTAGCATTAATCATTAAATTGTCTAAGTTATAGTTCAAACTTGGTTTAAGAGTGTTTGTGGCTTCCAGTTGTTTAGAATCCTCTTGTCCAATTTCTAGCAAGTCAAGTACTGCTTTGGTTGCTCCATCCTCCTATCTTTTATTTCATCTCAAAAAAGAACACATTTTGAAGAAGATATAAACATACTGACGGTCATTAAAGAAATTTCTCTTTGTCAATCTGCATTGTATGTCACATAATTATGATTTAGGGTTTCTTGAAGAATCGAGTATATGAAATCAAGTAATCTTGTCAAATCTATGAAACATTAATCTTTTTCATTTTTGGAACAAATCGTTACAATGGAGAAATTCACAAATAAATAGATACATGAGCATAAGTTGTATATGGTAACAAATAAAATAGGGAAAGAATATACAATTCCTAAAATCATGGCTAATTCTTAAAAATATGGTGTTGCTGATTTGGTGCCAAGTATCATGTCAATACTTCCCCTCAAGTTGGCGCATGGAAATCCATAATGTCCAACTTGCATGAAAAATGAAGAAAGAGTTCATGTCCTAATGTTTTGGTAAAGATATCGACAACTTGCTGATGGGATGAGGTATAAACAACTGTAAGGAGGCCTGACCAGATCTTATCACGAATGATGTGGTAGTCAATCTCAATATGTTTGGTGCATTCATGAAACACAAGGTTGTGAGTGGTGTGGAGAGCAAATTGATTGTCACAACGTAAGCTAATGGGTTCAGAATGAGGAACACCAAGATCTTTCAGGAGCTGTTTCAACCAGGTGAATTCATAAGTGGTGACGGTCATGGCACAGTACTGAGCTTCAACAGAAGATCAAGCCACTGTCGTTTTTTTTTGTATGCCAGGATATGGGGCTCGTGCCTAGCTGGATGAAGTATCCTGTGATGGGGCAGTTGGCCCAATCTGAATCGGTTTAGGCGGTAACATGTAAACCGCTAGAGGAGAAAAAAATGCCTTGTCCCGGACTGCCTTTGATGTAATGAAGAACACAAGTGACAACTTGCATGTGAGGAACGCGAGGAGCATGCATAAATTGACTTAGAATATTCACTGCAAATACAATATTAAGGCGAGCGATAGTTAGGTAGATGAGACGTCCAACAAGCTGTCGATAGGAGCAATGATCGGGAATAATGGCCCCATTGTGATTGGTCAGCTTCAAGTTTTGTTCCATGGGAAAATGGGTGATCCGGGTACCAAGTTGTCCACTATTAGATAAGATATCAAGAGCATATTTCATTGATTGAGGAAGATCCCTTGCGGAGAACGAGCAACCTCAAGACCAAGAAAATATTTGAGAAAAGCGAGATCTTTGGTTTTGAAATGCATGGAGAGAACGCCTTTAAAAACCTCATTTTTTGAGAAATCATTGCCAGCAACCAGAATGTCATCAACATAGATGAGAACAATAGTGATACTGGTGGAAGTGACCAAAGTGAATAAAGAATGATCTACTTGATATTGAGAAAAACCTACAGCAAAAAGCATATTGGTTAGTTTAAAAGCAGTTGCGGGATACTTGTTTGAGGCCGTAGAGGGATTTGTTGAGGCTGCAAACACGAGTCTCCCCTTTGGGACAATAACCAGGAGGAGGGGTCATGTATACTTCCTCTCAAGGTCACAATGTAAAAAGACATTGCTCACGTCAAGTTGATGGATGATCTATTGTTGAGTAGCAACGACGGCCAACAACCACCGAAGAGTGGTCATTTTGGCAACAGGGGCAAAGGACTCATGATAGTCAAGACCTTTTACTTGAGTATAGCCTTTAGCGACTAACCGAGCTTTGTATCTTTCGACAGAGCCGTCTGCTTTAAGCTTTGTTTTTAATATCCATTTGCAACCAATGAGTTTCTTACCAGGAGGTAGCAACTCAAGTGTCAAAGTGGAATTATCTTCAAAAGCACGAAGTTCAATAGACATAGCTTCGCGCCAATGAGAATGGCGAAGAGCAGTAGGAATAACAGGAAGGTTCAACAGAAGTAGTGAGGGCAGTAAAAAAATTAAGGTGAGCAGGTGAGAAAAGAGAATACGAAAGGAAAGTAGATAAAGGGTGAGCAGTACCTGAGGGATGTGCAGCAGGTGAGGATGTTGTGGGCTCCGTCTATAGGGTCGGGCAGACATAATCTTGAAGATATGCTGGTCGGGTAGTTGTGCGGTGAGGGCGAAGAGAAGTGGGAGGAGGGGAATCAGGATTGCCAATGGAAGGTGTGGAAGAAGGAGATGGTGGAATAGGTTCGGGAACAGGGAGAGGAAGGATAAGGAGAGAGGTAGGTGGAAGATCAGGAATTGCTTGAAAGGGAAATTGTTGTTCATGGACGGTGATGTCACGAGAATAGAAGATGGCTTGAGTGTCGAGATTATAAAGTTTGTAGGCTTTATGAGTGCTAGGATATCTAAGAAAGACACATCTAGCGGCACGGGGAGAGATTTTATCACGAGAAGTATGGAGAGTTTGAGTATAACAAAGACAACTGATCACACGGAGGTGATCATAGTTGGGAACAGTGTTAAATAGAAGTTCAAAAGGAGATTTATTTTGGAGAATAAAACTTGGTGTGCGGTTGATGAGATATGCCACGTTGAGAACACATTCACCCCAAAAAATTAAAAGTAAATGGGCTTGAAAACGGAGACTGCGAGCAACATTCAGGAGGTGCCGATGTTTTCATTCCACAACACCATTTTGTTGCGGAGTTTCAACACAAGTACGTTTATGAATAATATCGTGATCATGGAGATAGGTTTGAAATTTATGAGAAAGAAATTCTTGTCCATTATTAGTTCTAATTATTTTAATCATGGTGTTAAACTGGTTTTGTATAAGTGCAAAAAAATGCATAAAATGACTAGAGGCCTCAGATTTATAACCCATAAGATAGATCCAAGTAGTGCGAAAAAATCATCAACTATTGTAAGAAAATAATGAGCACCACAGAGGGAAGAAGTATGATAACCATCCCATATATCACAGAAAATGAGATTAAAAGAAAAAATACTTTTATTAGCATGAGAAGGGAAAGGTAATCTTGTGTACTTAGAACGAGCTCAAACATCACAATCAAAAAGAACACAGGGATTATTGAAAAGATTGGGAATAATTAAGCTGGAAGGATGACCTAGGCGTTGGTGCCATAAGGCTTTATTTGCAGTAGTTTGCGTGGAGAGGGCCGTAATGAGTTTGGGCCGATACACAATAATCCTATTTAAGGGTGTAAATGGGTCGGTCCGGTCTAGTCCGGCCATGGACCTAACTTTTCGGTCCACCATTTTCTCGGACTGAACACCCATAGGGACCGGACCAGACCGGTAGTCATCGGTCCGATCCATTCCATTCGATCCGACCTTTTTTTTTTTTTAATCATTGTATTAGCCTATAAGCCTATTAGGTATATATAGTTATAACTTATAGTGATATTAATACTATACTATTATACATATATTATGTTATAATTCTATAACTCTTATAATATATTAATATATACTAATACTATATATTATACTATTATAGTGTTGTTGTTACCACTACATATAGACTTATAGTGTGTGTATATATATATTATAATGATATAGTGATATTATAATGATATAGTGATTAGTAATATAGTATATAGTGATTTAGTAAAGCTATATAATAAATTAGACTATATAATAGTATTAATATTATACTATTAGTATAGTTATATATTAGTATTAGTTATAAACTTATAGTCATTAGTCATTAGTCATTAGTCATAGTGATATTAATAATTTAATACTATATATAGTTATAGACTTATAGTCTTATAGACTTATAATGATTTCTTTATAATTATAGAGTATAGTTATAGTGATTTCGCTTAATTATCAATTTATAATTATATAATTATATTGATGATGTTAATTGTTATTTTGTTACTAACTTAGAGAATGTGAATGTATTATAATTTTATATTGTAAATGGGATAAGTTAGATGAAAATTACATAATTTATTATACAATTATTATATAAAATAATATATTTATAAAAATAAAAATAAAGATTTTTGGGTTCGGTTGGTCCGGTCCGGGAAATCCCCACCCTGAGACCGGACCGAAGACCAAAATACCTCTACTCATGGGACCGAAACTGATCATGGGGACTTTCAGTCTGGTCGGTCCATTAGGTCTGGACGAACCGTTTTACAGCCCTAAATTCCTATTCCTTCAATTTCTAGACATTCAATTTATTCCCATACAAGTGAGATGAAATTAAAAATAAATAAATAAATAAATAAATAGGGATCCATACCTCAAAATTTGAAAGTCTACCAAGATTGCCTACCAAGATTTTAACATGTAGTCGTGGAACCCCAAGAGTCTCTTCATACTACATGTTTATCCATTAGATTACAGCGGTTGGAACTACTAGCAACGAAGTCTGGAGAGAAATTCCTTCAATAGACTCTTTTTCCTTTTTTCTTCTTTTCTTTTCTCAGAATGACTTTGCCACGCCTGCATGCAGAAATTCTCGACTATTTTTATGTTTCTTTTCTCTTCATCTCTGTTTTTTCTTTTTCCATCATTTTGGGTTCTTCAATTTTAGTAATTGCAGAAGAATGGAAAAGTTATTATTATTATTATTATCATTTTGATAACCAATGAATCATTCTATTCAACAATAAAATCCTTACAAGATATTGCTTCTATCAAGCCATACAGCTTGAGATACAAAAAAAGGACAAGAACCCCACCACATAACAATATCCTCAACATTCCATGCATTCCTAGCTAATAGATGCGCTGCCACATTACCCAATTGACTAATATGTAGAAACTAAACCTGTTGAAAGCCCCGCTGCATACATTTAATGTCATTAAGGAGAAAAATAAAATCAGTTAAATACTCAAAATGGGAATTCAAAGCATTCACAAGAACCAAATAATCTGTTTCCACAATCAAGTTTTGAATACCCCATTAAGCACAAAATTGTAATCCCCTCAAAATAGCACTGGTCTCAATAAAATCAGGAGAAACAACTTCACTTTCCACCTTACAACAAGCAGCAACCACACTCCCTTGCTGATCCCTAAGGATAATCCCAATACCTGCCTTGTGTTGATCATGGAACACAGCACCATCAACATTTAATTTCAAAAAATCAGGTGGTGGAGTAGACCAACAAATCACTTTTCTTGCATCCTGGGTAAAACCATTAAAGACTTGAACCCGTTTGTAAGCAAATTGTATGGAGAGAGCATTATTAATAACAGTTGAACACTGATGCACAACCTGTTCATATAAAACCTAATTCCTTCGATACCACATAGCCCAACAAATAACAAAAAAAGTTGCAAGAATTTCAGCACCACCCTTATCTCGGACTTGAAGCACCAAATCCCAAAAAGATAAATCAGTTTGTAAACATCCCAAAGTAGGTAAATATTGTAAGAACATATCATGAATTACCGAACAGAAAAATAAAGCATGGGCTGTATCTTCGGAACACAAATTGCAGAAAACACAAATATCTTCATCCTTAACCCTTCTCCTCCTCAGATTCTGAAAAGTAGGCAAGTTGTCTTTGCATGCCCTCCAGACAAACATTTTCATTTTCTTTGGTATCTTTGACTGCCATAAACACTTCTAGAACTTCAAAATCTGTCCACCATTTGAAACCTCCCCTAAATTCTGAGAATGAGCCAACTGCAGAGATTTATACTCCTGACTGAATAAACACCACATCTTTCTTGAGTCCAATACCATGATCTTCTTGAGATAAACAAATATTAATTTTCAGAATCCGATTCGCCAACATTGGATTAAAGAGAGCTCTAATAACATCCATATTCCACCAACCTATACTTGCATCAATTAATTCATGAACCAACAAAGTATCTTCCCTTAGCTGCCCCACTACATTCTGGAACACATCACTACCACAACCAGGAATCCAAGGGTCTTGAAACACTCTATCATTCCTACCATTTCCCACTCTCCACATACAACCAGAATTTAACAAAGGCAAAGCACTATAAATACCTTTCCAAACATAAGAAGCATTACTATCAATATTGGCCTCAAACAAACTACAATGTGGAAAGTACCTTGCTTTAAATACTGGATAGAGGAGAGAATTCTGGTTTGAGAGAAGCCGCCAGCCCTGTTTTGCAAGAAGTGCCAAGTTGAAATCATGAAGGTTCTTAAAGCCCAAACCCCCACAAAATTTAGACTCACACATTTTGTCCCAACTAACCCAATGGATTTTCTGACTCTGAGCTTGATTACCCCACCAAAATCTTGCCATCATCATTTCTAAGTCATTACACAAAGACTTAGGAAATAATAAAAAAAACTCATGGCATACGTCGGTATAGACATAGCTACTGCTTTGAGCAAAACTTCTCTACCACCTTGACTGATCATATTTCCTTTCCAAACTTCGAGCTTTTGCCACAAACGATGTTTAATCCCAGAAAAAGCCAGCTGTTTTGATCGCCCAACCATTGGTGGCAGCCCCAAATATTTCTCATACTGCTGTGTAGAACTTCCACTCCAAAGCTGCAAAATATTTGATTTCAAGTCCTCATTAACATTTTTACTAAAGACCATTGAGGTCTTTTCTTTGTTAATGCACTGACCTGAAGCCTTCTCATAGTCCTCCAAAAGAAGCTGGATCTTTTCATTAGTGACAACATTTGCTCTACAAAAAATCACACTATCATCCACAAATAACAAGTGATTGACTCTTGGCCCTCCCTCTACATATTCTAACACCCTCAACCATACCCGAACCCTCACTCTTTAATAAATTGATCAAGCCTTCAATGCATAGAAGGAAAAGATAGAAAGATAGAGGGTCTCCCTGTCTAAGTCACTACTCGGAATAATATGTCCTTGAAGACTCCCATTCACAAGAACTGAAAAAGAGACAGTAGAAACACATTTCATAACAATATCAATCACCTTTTGAGCAAAATCAAGGGCCCCCATAATTTTTTCTAGGAAACACCATTCCACCCTATCATACACTTTGCTCATGTCAAGTTTTATAGATATAAAACCCTTTTTTCCATATCTCTTACTCCTAAGATAATGTAATAATTCATAGGCCACCAAAACATTATCTGTAATCTGCCTCCCTGGGACAAAAGCACACTGGGACTCCGGAATGACCAAAGGTAGAATTTGTTTTAATCTATTTGCAATAACTTTAAACATGATCTTATAAAAAATATTGCAAAGACTAATAGGACGGAAACCAGCCACTTTAACTAAGTCAGGCTTCTTTGAAATTAAAGTAAAAGTATGGTTTACCTCACTTGGAAAAATTCCAAAATTCAAGGCAGACAACACATAATCTACTACTGATTTACCAATCACTCCCCAATATTTTTGGAAAAATAATGGGGACATTCCATAGGGACTCGAAGCCTTTGAAGGGTGCATTTGCTTAATCACAGCCTCCACTTCATCTGCCACGTAAGGTCTAGTCAAATCCCCATTCATTAAATTAGTAACTTTACATTCCACCCCTGAGCAAACATCATCCACATCTACCCGATCTACAGCTATAAAAAGATTCTGAAAATACTCCACAATCAGATCATTCATCTGCTCTCATTTTTTCCAAACACCCCTACCATCTTGCAGCTGTGAAATTCTATTCTTCTTCTTCTGGTAGTAGTTGTATGAAAGTACCGAGAATTACTATCCTTTTCTCTAAGCCACAAGACTCAGGATCGTTGTTTCCACATGATCTCATCCCTCTTCAACCACTTTTGAACATCTTCACGAGCACTATTATGCACAGACATACGCTGACAAGTTGGATCATTGTTCTGAATAGATTTTAATCTCATTTTGGCATTCACAAGCTCTCTTTGAACATGACCAAAAGAGCTTTTATTCCATTGCTTCAATTCAGTAGCACACTCTGAAATACACCCCATCACATGGTGAATAGAAGTAGGAAAAGACCCCGAACTCTCCCCACCCCTCCACACCTTTTCAGTAATAGAAGCACACTTCTTATCACCCACCCACATAGCCTTAAAACGAAACGATTTTTCCCCACTTCTTCTAACCAATCTCCCATGAGTATCCAACCAAATGGGGATATGATCCAAGTAAGAGGCTACTCCATGTTGAACCATCAAATTCGGGAAAGTATCACACCATCCCGAATTTGCAAGAAAACGATCCAACCTTTCACAAATAACACCCTCACCTTCACGTCTATTACACCAAGTAAATGGAATACCAACAAAACCCAAATCTCTAAGATGCCCTTCCTCTAAAACAAATCTGAAATTGCTCATCAACCTTTCATTCCTCCATCTCCCACCACTTTTCTCATCATGATTAAGAATCTCATTAAAATCACCAAACATCAACCAAGGACCCATAACTCAACGCCCTAATGATTTGATCAAATTCCACTCTTCCTCCCTTTTACTCGAATCTGGGTGCCCATAAACACCCGTGAGAAAACAAAGACCCCCATCCACATTAGGATTTCGAATTGCACGGTGAATATGATGCATAGAAAAATTCAAAACAGACAAATCCACATCATCTTTCCAAAGCAATGCTAAACCACCACTACTACCCAAACAATCAACTACAAAACAATTTGAATAGCCAAGCTTAAACTTACAATAGTCCCATTGCCGAGAGGTTAAACAGGTTTCTTGTAAGAAAAGCACATCAGGAACTTCCTTCGTAAGCAAGTCACAAAGAGTATGAATACCTCGTGGGTTCCCAAGCCCCCGAGGATTCCAGCTCAATAGTTTCATGGTGTCCGGCAAGGCTGTACAACAACCACCACCGATATCTCATGGGTAGAAGTAGAAACATGTACCTTCTTTTTCTTACTCTCTACATCCTCTTTGACCAAAATCAGTTTCCTCTTTCGTCCACCAGTAGATTCAACTAAAAGAGAGGACTTCACGAACCGAGAAGAATGGCATCACACCTCTCCGCTAACCTCATTATTTCTCAGCATCAACTGTGGCTGGACAGATCGCACCCTTGTCCTAGTCTTTGATTTAGGCTTCCTCTCAAGTGGGCTTGCGTGAAAGACAGCCTCATCAGCTGAAACAAAGCCAAGGCCCAAGCCCATTACAAAACCCTTAGTAATTGGTACCTCAACAAATGGCCTTCAACTTCAAACGAAGTCAAGATACCCTCCACCCTCTCAGTAACTGTCTTCCCCACTACTCCCAATCGTTGTTGACCCTGTTACTCCTCACCATCACTAGTGTCACTACAATGCAAATCAACTTGTGACTCCAAAATAATCGGCTTTCCCACATTACCAGCATTCGATTTTTCCTCTCCAACTCTTGCACGTTCTATCACAAAGTCATCTCCACCAACAGAAAGACTCTCACTCGTCACGGTAGTTACAGGCAACTTCTCTGGAATAGTAACTACGACTTGCGCAGGCTCAACCACCGTGGGCGACGGTGGCACTTCAGGTCGCTTCCCACCATTACCCTGAACTGCAGAACCAACCTGCCAAGCTCTCTAAGTAGATGAAGGCCCTACTCGAAGCCAAACTCCATAGGGCAACTGTTCAACCTCCTCTAAAACAGATAGAAAATCTGGACATTCACAATAGAAATGACCCAATAAACTACACCGGTAACAGAAATCAGGAAGCCTCTCATAAACCAAGCGAACCCAACAAAAATTTTCCCCCCTAACTTCAGTTTCTTCCTAAGTTGTAGAGCTTTGGAAATGTCCAAGAGGACCCACACTCTCATGAACTCACCCCACTCAACTTCTCCCTTATCCAAGTCAACCTCCAGAAAATCACCGATCAAACTGCCAATTAACTTACCCACATAAGAATTACGAGCCATGAGAGGTAGATCATAAGTCCTCACCCAAAAGGGGTCATGGACAATTTTGAGGCTATTAATATGCAACAAACCTTCAAATTCCTTCAGTAACACTAATTGTTTATCAAAAGTTCACGACCCCTCACACATGACCTTCACCTTAACTCGCACCTCCTCAAACTCCACCAAACTGAAAATCGAATTCAGATCACAAATTTTAACACCCTTCACTATTCGCCAAACCTTCCTCATCGTTTGTTTAAAAGCTTCGTGATTATAATGCTTCCTAGTTAACAACTACATAATCAAGCAGTTCTCCCCTCGAGAAAGAACTTCCTCAACTTGTCTAATCTCCACCACCACTTCTTCAGATTCCTTCTCAGTAAGAGATAAACTAGCATACATCCTCTCTAACGCTTCAGCCATGCTGCCACTAGAGCCTGTACCAGGACAAGTGAAAGACCTCTACTCTGGGTGCAGAGAGAGGAAAAGGAAAAGTTATTATTAATGGTTGAGCTTTGGACTACTTTTAGTTTCAAAGTAGTTATAAGTGGAATCTGATAGACCTTATGAAGGAGCAACAATATATACAATCTATTCAAAGCTAACATCTATAAGAACAACAAGACCTCGGTTATTTTCACAATTCCTCTCAACTTATCTCAACTAATCATTATAACTTTTTCAAATTCCCACAGAAAATAAAATAAATAATTCTTAACTTTTTCAAATCTTAAAATAAAAATAATATTAAAAAAATATATTCTAACAGTATTTTATTCAACTTTTAATTTTATTCTCAACTCATCTCATCTGATCTGATCTATAAACACAAATGAGGCCGCTTAATTCTTTATATTAGAAGTGGTTACACTCCCGATAAAATTGCTTCAGTTGAGCATACATTTTCAAGTCATCTATTGGTGGCATTTAGCAAACCAACTATATGCTACAGAAAAAATTTTTAGGAATACATATGGAGACCGACTTGCATGAAAGAAATATTACATCATTTTGCGCATATTGACAATAAACCAACCACATAATGGCTTGCATACACTTGTGCTCATTTGTATATAAGCCATATTATTTAATGACATTCGGGTGTTCTGCTTACTGAGAAAAATCCCAAATCCAATGTGAGCATTCTGTCCATTCTTCTAAGAAAGACAAACTCCAGTCGATAAACCAGAAACTGAGTATTCAATTGTTCCTTTTCTCCAAATGCACCATGTCAGACTCTATGGAACAGCTAACCAGCTGACCTTCTTGCGAAAAAATGCAAACACTTGGACATCCCAATGTTGTTCAAGTGTTGAGATAAGATAAGAATTTTTAAAAATTTTGTGAATAGTGTTAAGATGAAAGTTTAAAATATTATTTTTTAATATTATTATTGTTTTAGGATTTGAAAAAATTAAATTAAAATTTAAAAAAGTTGAATTATTTATTATATTTTATATAAGAATTTGAAAAAGATGTAATAATGAGATGAGATGAGAAATCTCTTCCCCCCAAAACACAAAAAACATAACCTTAGTGATCTGACAAATGTCACTCTACCCAATGTAATGAGAATTAAGGGTCCAGAACTATGTGATGGATTCACTGTCACTTCACATGTAACTGCAGTTCACAATCAAATGACCCTCTTAATGGACTCTGGATTAGTAAAGATCCTGCTAAGAGCAGCAGAGCAGCTGTCACACAGAGAAGCTACAACACCAATTTAGAAAAAAAAAAAAAAAAAATTGAAATCAATGAAAGGCACCTATATTAAATTATCGACTATAAGGTTCTACAAGAACTTCTTCTTCTTCTTCTTCCTCCTGCTAAGAGCAGCAGAGCAGCTGTCACACAGAGAAGCTACAACACCAATTTAGAAAAAAAAAAAAAAAAAATAAAAAAAAAAAAAAATAAAAAAAAAAAAAAATAAAAAAAAAAAAAAATAAAAAAAAAAAAAAATAAAAAAAAAAAAAAATAAAAAAAAAAAAAAATAAAAAAAAAAAAAAATAAAAAAAAAAAAAAATAAAAAAAAAAAAAAATAAAAAAAAAAAAAAATAAAAAAAAAAAAAAATAAAAAAAAAAAAAAATAAAAAAAAAAAAAAATAAAAAAAAAAAAAAATAAAAAAAAAAAAAAATAAAAAAAAAAAAAAATAAAAAAAAAAAAAAATAAAAAAAAAAAAAAATAAAAAAAAAAAAAAATAAAAAAAAAAAAAAAAAACAAAAAAAAAAAAAAAAAAAAAAAAAAAAAAAAAAAAAAAAAAAAAAAAAAAAAAAAAAAATTTGAAATCAATGAAAGGCACCTATATTAAATTATCGACTATAAGGTTCTACAAGAACTTCTTCTTCTTCTTCTTCTTCTTTTTTTTGTCGGAGAACCTCTCCAAAGCAGGATCCTTCAGACCCACCCTTACAGAGTAAACCTCAGTCCCGTGCACTGCACCCGCTGACTTTTCACCAGGGGGTGTGGCTCCAAAGAATTGTTTGCACCCATGAGGTGTTGAACCTTAGACCTTGAAGGAAGTGATACTCCAAGACCAAAGCCTTTACCACTTCGGCCAACCCTTTGGGGTTAGTACACGGGACATATACAAGAGCCACACCTATGCATGACTGTCTAAAGATACAAGAACATCATGTACGTTCATGACATTAAAGTCTATTACAATCGACCAATGGAATAAAGTATGAAGAAAAAAAATTCTAATCGCGTCCATTGTCCGTTCACGATCCTCAAAACTCCGACCAATGGAATAGTTAGTACAACTATTGAAAGCTATTTCTATTTGCATGACAAGGGCTATCATCCAAGTTCAAAAGGATTTAGTTCTACTTCTCACTCAATCAAAGCAGACAAACTTGCCTAAAATGTTAAATACAGCCCTACTATTTTATCAACTATTGCTTTGACTTTCAGGATATGACCACAACTTTGCAAAGCTGAATACTTCAAACCCGTTATAACTGTAAGTTATCAAGTCATAGTCAGCTATTACGAAACACCTTAAATTATCAGCCATCACATAACATCCCATTTACATAAGCATCCTTCGACATATGGCATACAAGATCCAAAATATAATGACAGTTACAGTGATGCAACTACATGCGTCTTGACATAGGTATCAGGATGTCGGCAAAATTAGTTCACCTAGTGACAAAGAGCAAGCTAATTATTTACCGATTTTAGCATTGGATTGAAATCTATAACAAGGAATGAATTTCCTACTTTCATTGACCACTCCCTTTGTTCACCATCGAAGCTGAAAAATTAACAAGAATGGGAATCTTGGGAACTACCACCAGGATTGGGTTAACATCTAACTATGATGAACTATCTTCCTTTCAAATAAGATAAAAGATTAAAAAAATGCACACTAATACATGTAAGAAAATGCCAACACATGTAATAGTGGATGAACTTTATTACCAAAGAATTTCATTGCATGACTATTGATACAATATGATGCTACTATTCATGTTTGCTCCAGATAGTGTTCCATATCATATCAGGAGTCAATTCACTATGGTCCGTGTTGACAGACATGAACTCATGCAAACTGCCACTCGTAATAAAAGGAATAGCATTGCATTTGCGGTATAAAAAGGCAGAAACAAAAGGCTAAACTTAAAAAATGAATGGCATTTCATGTGACTACAGTCAATGTAGTGCCCATAATACATACACAGGCATATGAGAGAGGGAGAGAGAGATTGCATAATGAACTTACAAAGAACATGGGCAACCAACATCCATCAAGAACTCTCCTTTCATCATGAATTTATAGAGGTGTTACAACAAAGTTAACTGGAGTAAACAGCAAGTGCCTTTGGTATGAATAAACCCGTTAAGATCCCACGTCCAATTAGTTTTGCAAATTTACAAATGAATTGTGTAAAAGAATACCAGCTCCAACTAAGCATTCCTCTGCTACATTTCTTTTTATAAGTAACATTCCTCTGCTACATTAATCAAACTACTACAGGCTTACCAGTCCATCGTCTTACTTCAATACTTGGACAATGTGGATTTTAAAGCACCCAATTGGCTCGAAGAAAAAGGAGGTACCCTATTCTGAGCCAATGCCAGGATGACCTTTGCCTTACCAAGCTGCTCATTCTTCTTGAGGCCTTCAAGCAACGAATGAATGGTATCAACATTTGGAAACCAATTCTTTTTCATGCATTCTTTAGACATCCCATACGCCAAATCAAAATCCCCTCCCTTACAGAGATAATGAATCATGGTCTGATAAATTTTAATGTTGGGTTTGCAGCCCTTGGCATGTAAGGCAGAATAGACCCTTTTGGCCATTTCAAGATACCCAGCCTGGCAAAATGCTTTGATCACCAAATTATAGGTAACCTCATCAGGTGTGATCCCAAGCTTCTGCATCGTAACCATTAAACCATTGGCTTGCCATGCTCGTCTCCTATTAACCAAATGTTGGATCCTAACATTAAAAGTTGCAAGATTTGGTAGACACCCCTTTAGCATCATTATATTCCACAGCCCATTACCAATTTCCCACCGGTTATCCTCATAAAATGCAGAAATAAGGGTTGTGTACGTAATCACATCCGGCTTTAATCCCAACTTTTCCATCTCTACCATGATTAAATATGCTTTATTCAAAAAACCCATATCGCAAAAAGCCTTTATAGCAATGTTAACTGAATAAATGTCCAATTCAACACAATACCTCACAGGAGCATCGTTAAGGAATTCCTCAATTGCTCTTAAGTCACGTGTTCTCGTCAAAACCTTAAGGGCAGCATTGAAAGATTTAACAGTCCTTCGACATCCATACAAATGCATATCATAAAAGGTATCGATAGCATGTTTAGTCATTCCAGCCTTACCATACAACATTATGATCCTCACAACGAACCCTTCACGCCGACCCTGCGGAAGAGACTTCTGATGCTCAAGCAAATGCTCAATGTAATCAAAGTGGCCCGCACCAGCTAGCCTAGACACTGTATCCTCAAATGCAAATCGATTTTCAATGACAAGGCGATTGTGTGAATTGGCCTTAAACAAATGGAATAGCTTCTCAGGGTCCCGCTCGTTTTTAAGCTTCACAAGGGCAGGTTCTTCTAGTGGTTTCGAGTCTCGAATGAAATTTGATACGGGTGCAGAACTTTCAGTTGATGCAATGGTGGCAATAGCATGACTGAATCTGCGAACGAATCGCAGAGAGCGCATATTCTAGAAATCTCCTCAGATTGAAACATATTCATCCATGAAAACCCAGATTCGATGCAGCAATGTCATTAAATTTCCGCTCTCTCGCTCTCCTCAGGCCGAAGTGAGGAACCTCGCCCTTCAATCCATCTCCGTCGGCCGAAGTGAGTTAGCACAAGAACCTGTAGTTAGGTTTGATGCAGTGAGCTTAGGCGAAAGGATGCCCTTTTAATTTTTATAAAAATAATTTACAATACATAATGAAATTAGTTTTACAACACATTCTGAGCAAACAAAAAGCACAATATTTTGAGGTGGGCTTAGGCGAAATCGACGACCACTTACAGAGGTTTTGAGGTGAGCAAGCCCAAGATTTTACCAAGTATTAAACCACTTACAGTGTGCTTAGGCGAAATCGACAACCAGATGGAGGGAGAACACCGATTCACAAGATGAGAGAGAGAAGATGTTGAGGTGGGCTGGAGATGAGAGAGAGAAAAGGAAACAGAGGAAGAAAACGAAAAGGAGTGGGAGGGGACTCTGGGATTCGAGAGGAGGGTAACATTCTAATTTCTACAGACGCAGCCATCGTATTAACTTACATGTTCTATTTTTATTAAAAGGTGTAAACTTCTAATTTACACCGTTACCGATTTCGAGCTTTTTCCTTTCGCCCTAAATGATAATTTCAATTCCATCAAAAAAAAAAAAATGATAATTTCAATATTTTGGCCTCGAAAGAGTAATGTAGCACGTCGCCCAGCAGACACGTCCCTAGGCAAAATCAATTTTTTTAATTTCTTTTTCTTTTTCATAATTTTTTAACATTTTTAAATAATTTTAAAAAAATAAAAATATATATTAATATACTAATAGTCACTTTTTTAGTCAATAAGAAATTCTTTTTAAAAAAATATTAAATACATGAATGGTCAAAATGATGAGACATACTAATATTATTCTTTCTCAAATAATTATCTTTTTATTTTTCGTTATTTTTTTAGCCGTAAACTTGTCCTTTCCAAATTCCAATAATAATAATAATAATAATATGCAACAACAAGAATAATAATAATTTGTTTAGAAATAGATCTCATCTCAAAATTCTAATCTCATCTCATCCTATCTCCTTCCCAAATATAATTCAAATACAAACTTTTTCAAACTAATTATTACAACTTTCCTATATTTTTAAACAAAAAATAAAAAATAATTCAATTTTTTCAAATCTTCGTACAAAAATAATTATAAAACTATATTCTAATAATATTTTAACTTTATAATATATATTATTGAACTTTTTCTTTCTCATTTCTCAAAATCTAAAAAATACTCAATTCAAATTATTTCATTATTATTCACAAATTATTTTATTACTATTTACAAAATTATCATCACTTCTCACACCCCCGAGCCCTAATAGTTTACCCTGCCATAAGATCACTTCAAATTGTTTTGCTTCTTGCAAAAGTGAAGTTTCCTCAAAATAAAATAATTAAAAGATTTTAAATTGCTGTTTGTGCTACTTATTTACTTGCAAAATATTAATTTTATTGAGATATCCATATTTTAAAACTTGAATGAAAATAATTTTAGGCGTAGAGCAAAAACAAATAAGATGAGGAATAATAATACGATTGATGTAAAATCACAAGTTTAAATTGCTATCATTAATATATATTATTAATCTTCCTTCAAGCACTCATCACTTCTTAAAAGAGGGCTGCCATATATGAGCTTCACATATCATGTCATCGGATCATCTTTGCCCTTCTCCTCCTAAATTGTTGAATAATTAGGTAGTTTTCAGAGATTTCAGATTATATCTGAAGAAATTTATGGACCTAACTCATCTTCTAAAATCCGTTCTATAAGAGAAGATTACTCATTCTTTATAAACATATCTAAAATCTTATTTACAGAGAATGTGAGATTATTTTATAAAATAGTGTAACACGCAAGTTTAAGGGCATAACATTTTTTGATGGAATGAGTAAAAGTATTCAAATAATTTTCCTAAATTGTCATATCCGAAAGGCTTTTCTTCATTTTCTGTACCTTTCCCTTCAAAGTAACAAAAGCACTGTATCCTTATCCGGCCTCCCTAAACAGATTAATCACAAGTGCAACGTTTTGGGTAAGTAGAAAGGGCATGCAAAACACTGGCTCTTAAACAACTATTCTGGTTTACTTTATCATTCATTAAAACTCGTCCAACATACAAGGCAAGGCACATTCAAGAAGAGGATAGCAGCCGCTAAACAGTTTTAATTGTAGATCAACCACGACTTGAAATTGCTTCATTCTTCAATCTTTCGATGTTATGACGAGCAACCCCAATGCACCAAAAAGAATATACTGCAAGAGAGAAATGGCACATATGACTTCCCATACAAAACTCAATAGCTTCACGGTTTTGGGATTTTACTATTTTATCGATACTAAGGGCAGACTTGGGAGCAAAGACAATATACAAAATTCTTATCTCATCTCATTTCATTATTACAATTTTTTCAAATTTCACACAAAATATAGTAAACAATTCAACTTTTTCAAATCCCAAAACAATAATAATATTAAAAAATAATATTTTAAACTTTCATCCAAAACAAAAAATTTTCATCTCACTCACAAAACCTGTCTGGAGGACAAACAGTTACCGACCAAATTTGCTTAGATGCTATTTTCAACATAGTGATCAGATAATGACCAAAAAGAGAAAAAAAGTCTGGTCTATGCTTGGATGCTGAGATGATCAGAATTGATATGTGAGAGCATTGGTATTAACTTAGTCAATGCCAATGAAAGCTATAATTTCACCAATGTCCCTTAAATTTCATCTATATTTGATTAGTCAAATAAAAGCCATTCAAGATATTTGCTACAGTATATCTATCTTTAAAGTCATAAATAAAGATTACTGTAGCTAAATGAATTGTTTATTATTTTTTCTCTTTCCAATCCCATGAGTTCTTTCCCTTTCTCCTTCCCACGACCATTCTCCTTTCCCAACATAGTTTTTGAGCAGGAGGATGGTGGCAACAAGCGCCCCATCTTCGTCCAGAGCAACCAAATCCCCAAAAGCTCGTTCAACCACCTCTGCCGCACCTTCTTTCTCTCCAGGCTCTTTTATCTCTGATAGGCCACGACAATCTGAGAGGGGCCATAAGCCAAATCCCAAATATTTGGGATGAGTTGGGACGTGAAGGACCATTGCGTGCAGTATGCAGGCAACGTAAACTGGGTCGTGGCGGTCGAGAGTTTTATGTGCAAAAGGAAATGGGTCATCCGTAGTTGCGAGTTTTACGCATCCGTAGTTGCGAGTTTTACGTCATTGTTATTTCCGTTTGTTATGCTCTGTTTTTACGTGTATTTGCATACTCTGTTTTACCTGTGTTGAGTTCCATTTGTTAGCTATCAGTTTCCCTTTTATTTCGGTTAGTTTGTACGTGGCTTTGCTTATTTAAGCAGCCAATGTTCTTATTAATGATAGTCAAGTATTTGCATTCAAATTGTGGTACGTTTCTCACCCGAAGAGAAAACAAATTATCTTAGCAATTACACTCCCTGAGTTTGGGACCTATCATTGGCCTCAGAGCCAGGTTACTTATGGGAACTAACGAGGAGCATATTGAGCACTTGGAGTCTGGACTCGGTGCAGTTCAAGAAGGACTACAGCGAATGGAGCTTGGGATGAACGACAAACTCCATCATTTGGAGGAAGCTCTCAATCAACTTTTGAATGTGTTGATCGCAAATCTGGAGAACCCCAACCACAACAACCATCACCGAGAAGGCAACGATGGGGATCGGCAGATCGTCTCCTCCAAATCGGCGAAGCTGGAATTCCCATGATTTTCAAGGGATGACCCAACCGAATGGTTCAACCGTGTGTACTGGTTTTTCGAATACCAGGGCACGGCGGAAGCCTAGAAGGTTTCCATGGCAGCATACCATTTGGAAAGAGAGGCTAACCAATGGTGGTAGTGGATTCACCGAACATTTATAGACGAAGGACAGGTGGTTTCATGGGAGAAATTCGAGGAAGAACTTTGGGCTCACTTCGGACCATCAAAGTGCGAGGACTTCGACAAAGCTCTCTCTAGAGTCAAACAACTAAGGACTTTAAAGGACTACCAATGCGAATTTGAAAAGCTCGGCAACAGGGTCCATGGATGGACTTAGAAAGCATTGGTGGGGACATTCATGGGCGGCTTGAAGGCTGAAATAACAGATGAGATTTGGATGTTTAAGCCACAGTCGCTCAAAGAGGCCATTAACTTGGCACGGATGAGAGATAATCAACTCACACGGCAAAGAAAGTTCATGCGGATACCACCTGTGAGAGCTCCGTTAGCTCTACCATAAGCCACTCATGTAGCTCCTGCTACACCTACGGGACCCATTAAGCGTTTGTCTTCGGAGGAAATGCAGAGGAAGAGAGCACAAGGTCTCTGTTTCAACTGCAATGAACGTTTTACAACAGGCCATAGATGTCAAAAACCGCAACTGTTACTCTTGGAGGGGCATACGGGTAACGTGATATGTGAGGACATTACTGATCAACAAACGCTCGAAGATGACCATGGATTTTATTTGGAAAAATCAAGATCGAAGGTTGCAAGGAGTGGATGTGCAAATCATTCAGGCAGCTTCACCAAAAGAAATATCAAAGGAGTTTCGCCAAGGACATGCGCTATTTGTTGTGTGTTTCCAACCAACCATGGAAACCGCACCACCTGATGCATCAAATGAAGATAAAAAGCAAAGTATGCAGAGGTTGTTGAAAGAGTATGAGGACGTGTTCCAGGAACCCTCAAGTTTACCACCTGCATGTGAAGTGGATCATTGAATTACGTTAAATGAGGGAACCGAGCCAATTAATGTACGCCCATACAGGTATCCCACTTCCAGAAAGCTGAAATCAAGAAACAAGTCCAAGAGATGTTAGATTCGAGGCTCATTTGTCCTAGCACCAGTCCTTTCTCGTCGCCGGTACTACTAGTGAAGAAAAAAAGATGGCAGTTGGCGATTTTGTATAGACTACCGTACACTTAACGTCGCTACCGTCAATGATCGTTTTCCCATTCTGATAATGGATGATATGTTGGACGAATCATATAGCACCACTTACTTCACCAAATTTGATATGAGGGCCGGCTATCATCAAATAAGAGTAAATCCTTCCGATGTTATTAAAACTGCTTTCTGTACTCATAACAGCCATTACAAATATCTCGTAATGCCTTTTGGCCTTTGTAACACACCTTCGACATTCTAGGCCATCATGAACTCAATATTTCGACCCTACCTTCGAAAGTTCATTTTGGTTTTTTTTTTTTATGATATTTTGATATATAGTTCCACTTGGAATGAGCATATGGTGCATGTTAGACAAACATTGAAAATTTTGTAACAACACCAATTCTTTGCCAAGGCAAGCAAATACGTGTTTGGTCAACAAGAACTGGAATACGTGGGGCACATTGTCACACATCAAGGAGTGAAGGTTGATAACAATAAAATTGCAGCCATGGTCGCATGGCCACCCCCCACTAATATTTCTGAGTTACGTGGTTTTTTAGGCTTAACAGGGTATTACCGGAAGTTTGTTCAAAACTACGGCATCATAGCGCGATCCCTGACCAACCTGCTCAAGAAGGGAAAATTCAGCTGGGATGATGAAGCTGACACAACCTTTCTAGCACTCAAACAAGCAATGACAACCACTCCAATGTTAGTTATGCCTAATTTAAATGATTCATTCGCCATTGAAACCGATGCATCTGGGGAGGGGATTGGCGCAGTTTTATCGCAGCAAGGCAGGCCTATAGCGTTTATGAGTCGAGCATTGGGGGTTACAAAAAAATCTTGGTCAAGCTAAGCCAAAAAAATGCTTGCAATTATGGAGGCCATAAGCTTGTGACGTCCTTATCTACTGGGAAAAAAATTCTTCATTCTCACCGACCAACGTAGCTTGAAATATTTCTTGGAGTAGCGTGTGGCTACACCAAAACAACAGAAATGGGTAGTCAAGCTAATGGGCTACGACTAAGAGATTATTTACCGCCCAAGCCGTGAGAATTTAGCAGCAGACGCCCTCTCACGCAAGTCTGGTAGCCCAGTTCTTCACCATTTGCATGTGCCAGCGGTGATCATATGGGATGAGATTAAAAAAGCTTATGAAGAAGACTCTTACGTCCAATTTCTAACTCGCTGGGTAATGCTCAACTCGAAGGGCCGTATGCATGGCATAATGGGTTGCTTTTCTTTAAAGGGAGAATAGTCATTCATTCTCATGCAGCATTACGGGCGAAACTACTCCATGAAATGCACGATACAAAAATAGGAGGACACTCTGGGGTCTTGCGGACGTTCAAGAAATTAGCCCAATAATTCTACCGGAAAAAAATGTACCAGGCGGTGCAGGAATATATAAAAAAGTGTGAAACTTGCCAGAAGGTAAAGTTTGAAACAATGTCGATTTCATTGAAGGTCTACCGACATCCCATGGCAAGGACACGATCTTAGTAGTTGTCGACCGTTTGAGTAAGTCTACACATTTCCTATCCTTAACTAATCCTTTTACTGCTAAAATTGTGGCTGAAAGGTTTGTAGAAGGAGTTGTTAAATTGCATGGCCTACCCAAGTCCATCATCAGTGATTGGGACCTCATCTTTATCAGCAAATTCTGGCAGGAGTTCTTTCAAATGTCGGGAACCAAGCTACAGCTCAACTTCGCCTATTACCCACAAACGGACGGACGGACAAACAGAAGTTGTCAATCGTTGTGTTGAGCAATACCTCAGGAGTATGGTTCATTAGTGGCCACGCAAGTGGAGCTGCTACCTTTCATGGGCTAAGCTCTGGTACAATACAACGTATCATGTGTCCACGGGCATGACCCCTTTTCAGGCACTGCATGGACGTTTACCTCCTCCTATTCCCATTTACCATAATGGGTTTTCATCGGTACATGAAGTAGACCAAAGTCTAGAGGCTAGAGACGAGCTGCTACGTCAACTCAAAAGCAATTTGGAGACTTCCATTAACCGCATGAAGCAAATTGCGGATCAAAGGCGTCAGGATGTTTCATTTGAAGTTGGGGATCTGGTGTTTCTTAAGTTGCACCCCTATAGACAACAGATAGCCTTCAAACGAGCCCACCAGAAGCTAGCTAGTCGTTTCTATGGACCATCCAGTGATACAAAAGATTGGGGCCATCGCATACAAACTTCATCTACCGGAAGGAGCCCGCATTCATCCTGTCTTCCACCTATCGCTCTTAAAAAAGTTCGTAGGTGAGCTTGCGAAACCTTCAAAGGAGCTGCCTGATATGAATATTGAAGGGTCTAAGGCATTACATAGAAGAAGCACAAGAACCAGCAAACCAAATATCAAGTTGGCAAACTACATAGCTTGATTTGTGGGAATTGATCTTTATTATCATTTAATGTTTTATTGGTTATTACTAGATATTTTCCTTGTCTGGTTGTTTCCTTTTATTGGTTAATGCCTTTCATTATTATGGGATATGTTTCCGAGGTTGTAAGTGGTTGCCTATATGGAACCATGAGATGTTTTGTAATGGGATATGGAATCAGTTTTGCAAACTAATGTTTGGTATTCTCAATACCGTGAATTGAGAGAAGGTCGGTTCTGCATCGTGAGCAGAGCAACAAGAGTTCATACCTATCAATTAATCGTATCACTACCGCCAGTAAATGATGACGGGGCTATTATACTCGAACCTCAGCATATACTGGACACTCGCTGGGTCAAACGGGGGAATAAATTTGAAGAAGAAAATTTGGTCCAGTGGAAGAATCTAACCGTCGAAGACGCCACCTGGGAGACCAACCAGTCTTTGCTTGAACGATTTCCTTCCGTGGACCTTGGGGACAAGCGTCCACTTAATGGGGGGGGGGGTA
Organism: Pterocarya stenoptera; assembly: GCA_003123785.1. Lineage (NCBI taxonomy): Eukaryota > Viridiplantae > Streptophyta > Magnoliopsida > Fagales > Juglandaceae > Pterocarya > Pterocarya stenoptera. The sequence goes on from QEOT01123982.1 coordinate 111,175, forward strand.
TTGATAGGCCACAAAGATTTGAGAGGGGCCATAAGCCAAATCCCAAATATTTGGGATGAGCTGGGACGTGAAGGACCATTGCTTGTAGCATGCATGCAACGTAGATTGGGTCGTGGCGGTCAAGAGTTTTATGTGCAGAAGGAAATGGGTCATCCGTAGTTGTGAGTTTTACGCATCTGTATTTGCGAGTTTTACGTCATTGTTATTTCCGTTTGTTATGCTCTGTTTTTACGTGTATTTGCATACTCTGTTTTACTTGTGTTGAGTTCCATTTGTTAGCTATCAGTTTTCCTTTTATTTCAATTAGTTTGTATGTAGTTTTGCTTATTTAAGCAGCCAATATTCTTGTTAATGACAGTCAAGTATTTGCATTCAAATTGTGGTACGTTTCTCACCCGAAGAGAAACAAATTATCTTAGCAATGACACTCTTTGAGTTTGGGACCTATCAATCTCAAGGTCAGGTCTGCCGGCTTTGACTACGACGACATTGTGGAGAAGGTCCGCATTTTGCCTCCCAAGGTATTCTCTTTCTCTTTCTTCCTTTCTTTGGGTGTTTGGTTTCCGACAAGTTTTGGGACAATGGTTGATATTTCGAAGTTCAGCTTAGGGCTTTTTGTTCTCTAATAATCGAATGACTAGAGAATTTCATTTTACCTACTTATATGAAAAGAATTTCATTTACTACCTGGTCAGGGCATATGCTAGTCATGTTGCAGTGATTGAGTAGTCAGAAACAGAGTTAAGGTTACATGAATATTCCATGAAAACTGAATTTCTCCATTCTGCTTCATTTGAGATTTTTATGAAAACTGAATTTCTTGATTTCTCTTTTAGGGAATTGTGAACTTGAAATGCAGGCCATCATGTGAACCATGCACACCATTATATCTCCATGCTGCCACAGATGCACCAATCAATGTTACTTTCATTAGGGCCCCATCGCATGCTTTCTTGAAAGTTGACGTTCCTCTTGTATTCAGAGGAGAAGATGTATCCCCAGGACTGTGGAAAGGTAAGCCAGCATGTAAATGTGCTTCTATTTACATTTCATATCCCAATTATGTCCTGGCATGACTAAGTCGAACAAGCTTTAATGTCTATAAATATGATCTTTTCTCATGAATTATTGCCTATTTCTCATGATGGCTAATCCAATACGAATGCTTTGAATAATATTATTTTGTAGATCTCTTTAAGATGTGTGTTTAAATGTATGAAGTAGGTTGAGATGGATTTATCTTTTTTTTTTAAATTGAAAAAAGTAGTAGATTTTATCAATGACTGGTTTGAGATATGTTGAGGTGAGTTTATATTTCAAACATAGCCTAAATCCACAGTTACAGATAAATGGAAATTACCAAAACTAAGCAAAAAGGGTTTAAATCAAACCTTGATAATTGGCTTTTCAGTCATGATAATCGTCACCCAGCCAACAGAAGGTAGGAACCTGCCAGCAACATAAATGTAATCTAAAGCAATATGAAGATCTATTTTTCAAATTTGAGGGAAAAAAAGGTGCATGCTCTTTTTATTTTTTATTTTTATTTTAAATTCACCCTTTCAGCATACTATTTTATCAAGATATTTTATTGAGTTTTGGAAAAGAAGAGAGCAAAAGTTGAATAAAAAATTATAAAGTTAAAATATTAATATAATTTTTGTTTTGGAATTTGAAAATGTTGAATTGTTTTTTGTATTTTGTTTGAAAATTATAATGGTTAGATAATTATTAGATGAAAAAGTTAAAGATTTGAAATTTAAAAGTGTTTATAATTAAATGATATTTGAGAAGGAGATTAGATGAGATAGGTTGGGATGGATTCCCAAATGAGGCCTAAATGATAATTTCAGAACCATGATACATCCAAATTGCCCTAGAAATATACCCCAGACGATCTGGGGAGGATGGTGGTGTGTATATGCGTGCTGTTGCATTACAACGACTTCATGCATCACATGGTGTACATGGCAATACTGCATAGTTCTCCACGCTAACATGGTGCAAGTATAAGCCAAACACATTCAAAAGATGAAGAGTATTGCCAGAGTTTTTACCCTACAGCTCTGCCCATTACATGGTGCTGTTGAAGCCAGAGCTGGCGATGAGCATACAAAACCCTGTCGTCATCATCATTACTACTCCTGCGATGGACAATAATTCATAACAATGGAAAAAAATTAGCATTATGGCAGATGATTCACAAAAAATACACCAGGCAATGTTAAATTACAATTAACGTGTTCAAGTACAGAGAGAGAGAGAGAGAGAGAGAGAGAGAGAGAGAGAAGGCAAAAGCTCAGTAACAATGGAATCTGCAAAATGTCACTTTCAGTTAACTCCCAACAATTCTTTCTGCCTGAATGCCAAAAAAAATGTCTCAATTGCACACTTGGGAATTAATTGCAGTCCAGTTTTCTCCTGTCATGCAACATATCTTGTTTCACAATCCCAAAATCTCCTGGCAAGAAATCTTTTTAAAACTATTTTCATAAGCAATTATAATGCCACTGACTATGTATCATTTGTTTGGTGCATTATGGCCTTTTTTTGATAGGTTGAAGAAATTTATGGGCCTAACTCATTTCATAAAACTGGTTCAACAAAAGAGGATTGTTCATTCCTTATAAACATGCCCAAGACCTTATCCACAAGCAATGTGAGATTATTCTTTAACACCCTTCTTTACGTGCAGGCCAGTATTTTTTCTAGTCCTTGTTATGGTGTAAGTAGCGTGGGCCACATTCGTCCTATGGCAGGCTTTGATACCATAAAAAAATTCATGGGCCTAACTCATCTCATAAAATCGGTTCTACAATAGAGAATTGCTCATTCCTTATAAGCATGTACAAGACCTTCTCTACAGGCAGTGTGAGATTATTCCTCAACACAGGTATGTTTGGAGCATTATAGTTACAATAATTAAACTTTAGATGTTTGTAATGCTGTCGATGAAAAACTTATAGGGATCCCCAAGCCATTTATAGATAATGGGTATCAGTCATATTGGAGCAACAAACGACAGGCATGCTGCTGCATAAAGAGAAGACTGGGTCTTCAGAACAAACAGCACTGTACTCAAGTGACTGTGCTATACAAGGACAGAGTTAACTTACCACAAACGGACTCCACATACCAAGAATGCAGATCAAAACATCTCATGTTTTCATACATTCATCTAGCCCAATAT
>QEOT01123983.1:11822-57262 GCA_003123785.1 Pterocarya stenoptera
GGGGGGGGGGGGGGGGGGGGGGACGGTGGGGCCTTTAGTAGAATGTGTTGGTTATCATGATTTGCTGGTCGAATCACTTAATGTAATGGGTATGCTCTGTTAATTAGATGGGATGATATTAATGGACTGCAGATGTAAAGAGATTATGTGTTTATATCTATAGTGCAATATTTGGGATTCACCTCACCTCCAAGTGGTCATCAATGTTAACCCCGAATGCATTGAGAAGGGAATTTACATTGACTCACTTTCCTTTATGATGCACCCGAAGGCCGAAGATCCCATTATGTATGAGTAGGGTCAGGAGGTCGTGATCAGAATGAGAAGGCATGCCCATTGCTACTTTTGGCTCTAGACATGGCGGATACAAGTTTGCAGCTAGGATCTGTAAACCTAATTCCAAATTCATGGCCTTTTCCATATATCCGTCTTCTAATCCCAAGCTCATTGATATTCCTTCCAGCAAGTCTCTAGCTAGTTTTCAGATTCTTTTGCCTTACTCAGGCCAATGAGATTGATCTCTATGGCAACAAATACAACAGCCAATTGAAATTAAATTGACATGGCCACTAAAATGGAAACTAGAAAGCATATCATCCATCAGTTCAGAGTCCATGATTAGAAGTCAATTCCCCTGGAGACTAGAAGTCCGTTCGACTTTGTCACAAGTTTACATTTGGCATTTCTTCTATATATGTGCATTTGCATCGTCATATGTTTATGTTTGAAAATCAAATAAAACTAGATTAGGAAGATAATGGAGTATTTGTGGAGCCTAATTAAGGTATGCAATATTGAAGTTCTCTACTTTGGAGGTTAATCTTAGTAAGAAAGATTAGGCAATACCTATATCTAGAAGGTTTAGTCGGTGAATGAAACTTGGGATGTACAAAAACCTTGAGAAAATCCCTCCAAATAATACCTTGTCCACAAAAGCATTAAAGCTGGTGTCGCACCTGATGGAGTACTCCAGAACATGCTTCCCTGTAAATTCCTGCTTCTCCTCCTCTGTCAGATTGAAGCATTCACTACAAGCCTTGATCATTGCCTTCATCTAGCTCTCGGGCACACCATGATTAATCACCTAACAGCCATCAACCTCACTATACATATACGGATCAACTATATATGCAAAGGTATAAGAAGGATAATGCAAACCACATTAATGCATTTACCATGAAGAAGAACCAGTCTTGGCAGGCTTTGCCAAGGTCATGGACGAGCTTGGTTGCTTCAACCTTATCAACGTATTCGGGTTAAATTGTCAATAAAAAAGTTGCTAAAGAGTAAAGAGAACAATGTCGTCAGGTAGGCCGACAAACAAAACAGAGTTTGAAGCCTGCTCCTTGTAATATTATATAGATAAATATTTGAGATTTAATTGAAGTATTTTCAATTAAGTCTATAACTAACTGGTTTTAGCCTCTTACATGTATAAGAATAGAGTCCTGTTGTAACTCTATTAAGACTGAACATAGAATAAAATTCCTCTATGTCGAAGAGTTTTACATCCTCATTTTTCTTCCTCTAATTTGTGACGTGGTAACAGAGAGGATCCATCTCTTACTTTGTTGCGATGGCTGCTGCGATGCTAAGTTCAGCCTCTGTTCAAATGCATGGTGATGATCAATCAGCAAATCTCAATCATTTGCAGAATGGAGATTTGATTGGTTCTGTCTAGGTTTCTCAAGTCCTCATACGAGATAATTACCACACACGGTGTAAATCCATACAAATAGTTTTGAGGCTAAGAACAAGATGGGGTTTATCAATGGAATCATCAATCAACTAGTCAATTCCGTTCCTCTGTATGAAGTATGGGAGTGATGCAACAATATGATATTGTCTTGGATCTTGAATCCTGTATTAAAGAACATTGCAGGGACAATCATATATGCGACAACTTCAAAAGAAATGTGGAAAGAGTTAAATAATCAATTTTCTCAAGGAAATGAGGCATGAAGTTTTCAATTGCAAAATGATCTTACTTCACTTTCATAAGATTAGTTGTCAGTAAATGTTTACTAAAGAAAATTTAAGTGTGTGTGGGATGAACTTCTTAACTACAACTGCTACTTCAATTAAGTTTGTAATAGTAAAGACTTTAATTTTGGGAGATATGACCTCAGGGCGAGTACTGTTAGACGATAAGTAGTTCATGGGTGGATGCGGTACATGAGCAGAATACTTCTACACAGCCGAGATTATAACACGATCCAAACAAGATTTCCCATTGATCTTGTTGCTTTGCTCATGAAGTTCCACGAATTCCTCAAGGGATGGTCTACTTCAATTTCTTTGCATGCTTGAGCTGGGTGAAAAAGAATACACTGTTAATAGTCATTTCATGCCTTTTAAGTCTTTTCTTCACTTTTGTAGAGTGAAGCTTGAAGCTTCCATCTGCAGCCTTGGAGCTATCATCGCCTAGCACGCATCTTTTGGACTTGCTCCACAAAATACGTTACAGCCTAGTCTCTCCCCTGAACAGGGTGAAATATCCCCATCCCATATGAATTGTAATTTGTAGATCTATGATGATTTTTTTGCTCTTTTATTTTATTTGAAAGTTCTATCAACTGTTGATTTTGAGGATTTTAAATTTTTTTTATTTTTTTAAAATATGGTCATTTGATATCATGTCAAAATATGAAAAAAAGACTGATTAAAAGAATAATAAAAAACACTTTTCTACAATTTATAGGTTGCTTCAAATTAAACAGACCTCCAAAAATACAATAGACAATTTTTTAGATCAACGATGCACTACCTTTCGTCCAGTAATCCAAAGGACTCGACACGAGTTCGACATACCTTCTAAGTAGATTCCTTTTAAATTATATATTTTTTTCGTATGTGCATTTAACCTCGATCGATATTACCTTTTGGACCAACGATGTCCTACCCTTTATCGTGTAATTCAAAAGACTCGGCACAAGTTCAACATACCTTCCAAGTATATTTCTTTTAAATTTTTTTAATTTTTTTTTCCGTACATGCATTTGAGTCATTTTAATACCATTCCTAATTACAACCTCCATTGATGCTACCTTTTGGACCAATGATACTCTACCCTCCGTTGAGTAATCTAGAGGACTTGACACGAGTTCAACATACCTTCCAACTAGATTCCTTAACATTTTAATTTTTTGTTTTGTACGTGCATTTTAAGTCATTTTAACACCATGCCTAATTACAGCTTCCATCGATGTCACCTTTTAGACCAAGGATGCCCTACGCTCTGTTAAGTAATCTAAATGACTCGACACGAGTTCAACAAACCATCTAGGTAGATTCCTTTTAAAAATTTTATTTATTTTTTCTTGATTGCATTTTAGTCGTTTTCACACCGTGCCTAATTACAGCTTCCATCAATGCTACCTTTTGGACCAACAATGCCTTACCCTTTGTCAAGTATTCCAGAGGAGTTGAGAAGATCTGAAAAAACCCCCAACCAGCAAGTGAATGATCAATTGTGTCATTTAGTGTTGAAAATGAAAAGAATTTTGGAGTAACATCACGCACGATTGATCAAAGCTGTCATATGACTAAAAGTATTACACTTTTAACCCGATGAGTAAACATCCAGTGTGCTGTAGTGGGTAGTTAAAACATGCAGTGAAAAGATGGGTCATCTACGGAATCTGGTAGATATAAAATAGGGCATCCAAAAGAATAATAAGAAGCTCATGATCATGAACAAAAAGAACGTACAGATTTTTTCTTGAATAAATACATTAACCAAAAAACAAAACTTGGAAGCATTGTATTATGGACCAAATTAGTTGAACTTAGTCCTAACAATTAGCATTAAAGGACCCAAGGTTGAAAATACTTGCCTACAAGGTTGTAAAAACTTGCCCACAAGGTTGAAAAAACTTGCCTACTAGGTTGAAATTAGTGTTCATCAACCAAAATCAACAACTCAAAAATAAAAACAACCCCAAATCAGAAATCAAAGCAACCCAGCAACTCATAAATCAAAGCAACCTAACAACTTAGAAATCACCCAAGCGTTCACGAACCAAACTGAACAAGTCAGAAATAAAAACAACCCCACATTAGAAATCAAAGCAACCCAGCTCAGCAAACATAAATCGTTCAATAATAGCCTAGGAATCAGAAATAAGAACAACTCCAAATCAGAAATCAAAGCAACCTAGCGCAAAAATCAGACATTGTGCAATAAGAGCCTAGAAATCGGAAATAACCACAACCCCAAATAAGAAATTATAAATCGTGCAATAATAGCCTAAGAATTGGAAATAACCACAACCCCAAATTAGAAATCAAAGCAACCCAGCTCAGAAATCATAAATCATGCAACAATAGCCTAAAAATAAGAAAAAACCACAACCCCCAAATAAGAAATCGTGCAGTTCCCTGCTAGTAAGTCGGTTGAAACAAAACAACTACATAACAACATATAGATCTAGGGTTATGGTTGGTGAACATATCAAACGATGGCAAACAAACCAAAGCCATGGGGAAGGGGGATTTACATAGGAGGGATGGAAGAGTGGAGCTTCTGAATCGCACAGGGAGAAGCAACCAAACCGATGGGGAGGGGGATTCGCAGAGGAGGAATGAAGGAGAAGCACCAGATAGCTCAACGGCCGATAATCGCATGGCGGTGGGTTACGGGTTGGGGGAGGGGGAACCAACCAGACCAATGGGAGGGGGGATTCTCGCATGGGAGTCACGGGGGAGAGGGGATTCTCACTTCAACGATGGGAGGGGGAATTCTGACTCTCAGTGGTGATTCTAGCTACTGGTCTCTCCCCTAAATACGGTGAAATATCCCCATCCCATATGAATTGCAGATCTATGGTATTTTTTTGCTCCTTTATTTTTATTTGAAAGTTCTATCAACCATTGATTTCGAGGATTTTAGTTATTTTTTTACTTTTTTTAAAAAAAAATATTATCATATCAAAAGATGATAAAAAAGATAATGATTAAAAGAATAATAAAAATTACATTTTTTAAATTTATAGGTTGATTCGAATTAAACCGACCTAAAAAAAACAAATGATTTTGCAAATAAATACAATAGACAATCTTTACTGATGATCAACTATTGCCTCATTAGGGCTACACAACTCCTAATAATATTTGGAATAATAACTATATATTCCACGACTAACATCCATTTTGCTCAATATCTTGTAGGAAATTAACACTTCTTGGTTAGAAAGATCCAAAGAACCAAATTTCTTGGTCAAATATTTCCAAGTACTACACGCGCGGGATGAAGTTTTCGGAACTAGCCAGCGTGTGGCCTTCACGCACCACCAAGGAGCCATTTGTCGATGCCACGCTCGGCTTTTGTGGAATCTTCGATTCCGGACCTTCGAAGAGTGACCGACGGTTTTCCTCCCAGTGTGAACAGTGTCCGGCATGCTCCACTGCCGACTGCCTGTGCACTGTTCACCCGTCTTTTGATCTTGGCTGTCTTTCGTTTCAGTGTTTTTTTCTTCTCCGTATTTGGTTTTGTTTTTTTCTTTGGTTTGTTGTTGTTTTGTTGACCCAAGTGAGGTGGTTGAGCCTTTGGATCGAATGTAATCTTGGGCAAAAGCTGTTCGAGAGTGGTGAGCGATGCTACGTCTGGTGATCGTACGGCCGACTGTTGTGGTCCATACGTTAAATGGGTACTCGCTCAGTCTGGGCTCGAGATGGCGATGCTTGCGGTGGGCGTGTCGTCCGGGTTCTCACCAGTTCTTGTGGTCCTGTTTGTCATTAATGTGTTTAGCTGTAGTTTTTTCATTTATTTTAGTAATTAATTTATTAGAAATAGGCTATTAAATTTAATGTCCATAGCTGTGTCCCATACTCATTCTTCTTAGGAGGATTGAGGGGGCCTGCAAGTTCTGTTTATACAGAACGCTTTCTATGTTTTGAGAAAGTTTTAGAAGTTAAGACAATGTCCGCCACAAAGCAATTTGTGTGTGGGGAAGCCCTAGAGCTGCTGCGTAGTTTGGCTTATAGTTTGAAATTTTCATGTACTAATAAGTCAACAATTGTAACTTCGAATCATTAATGAAATGAGACTATTTCCATTAAAAAAAAAAAAAAAAAACCTTATGACCAGTTGCCAAGAAAATATATGCATACATAAATATTAGAGCATGCCTTACTGCCTTTTCAAGTTTAGGACCCAATTGGATCCTATTGTTGGTTTAGGACATGATCTTCTATAATACCACGTGAGACCACTACTTATCTCGAAATTGAAATTACGACAAAAATGTGAATTTTAATAATTTATATGTATTGAAGAGGTGTGACAAAGTGTTCAAATTACTCTACAATGTCCTAATCAAATGTCTAGTGGCATGATCAAAGCTGATGATCGTAAGCTATACCCTCTATCAGGATGTTGAATATATATACACACACAAGCATATACATACCAATCCATAACATGTATCAAATAAATTTTGTAATTCTTGAGCTTGAACTGGGATATATAGGCTAGCTTGGTATTGGTATTTGCCTGCTTTTCAATAAAGTTACTACAATTTACGCTTCTTAGCACCAAGAAGGGGCATGAATTGTGCTTTAATTAAACCTGCAATTAACTTGCTCATAAGAAAAAAAAAAAGGTATGAAATTAATAAACTGCAATATGTTAGAATAATTGGGAGATCCACCTCCATGTGATCGTTGATGTTAAAAAGATAGCATGTATAATGATTTATAAACCATCACGCATGTATAATTGTGCCTTAACGTTTTAAGAGATTTTGTAGCATATTATGTGTATCTGCCTTTAATATTTGAAAGTGTTTGGATAAAAAGGATCTCATGGCCGTTTTGCTTGTTTTGCTAAGGGGAGAGCGAAAAAAGAAGAGAGAAAGTAAGAGATGTGTCTGCTTGGCATTAGAGGCCAATCTCTCATGTTTGGTCCTCTTTCACATAACCAAACAAAACTATGTTTGATAGCCATTGAAGACCACTTTACTTTTAAACTACTAAGAGCCTTACTAGTTGTTCAATGTAGGTTGTGTCACAATAACATGTAGTTTTCAATTTCCTGAGACATGTAGTTTTTCAATTTCCTGTTCCAATATTATAGATCGGATCCTTTTAACTATCTTTAAAAGGCATGTAAACTACTTAAGTTTTAGATGTTTTGTCCTTTAGTACTTGGATATGATGCAAGCTTGTATGTGTTGAGTTTGAGTGATGTATCTTGTAGCTTCAGATCAATTTATCAACTAGAGCATTGGACCTTTGGTTTTAAGATGAGTGGCTTCTTTTGAGCATTTTTTTTTAAAAATTTTGTGAAAAACCTTTCCGGCGAGTAGTATTCATCGGAAATATTTTTTTTTTTTGTCCAGTAAACTTATTTGTGGCCATCACATATCACCGCAAAAGCTATCTTTCGGGGACAATTACACACTAGGAATACATAATAGCGACAATAATTCATAATCGCTGGAAAAAAGATCTAAGCATTTTCGGGCTTTTTTTTTTTTTAACCTTTTGCCACGATATATATTGTCGCAATTGACTTTTTTTTTTTAACGATTTAATGCTAAACTGAAAGGCCATTTCTGTCTTTTTTGGGACATTTGTGATGGAAAAAAATCGTCAGGAATATGCATTTTTTTTTTAATGATTTTTGCTTATTGTTAAAATTGATTAGAAGTGAAGGCTTATTTGGGGTATTTGCATCAATGCAATAGAGTATTGCCAACTAGTTGCACATAAATAATAAGTTTTAGTGAAATTGTAATTTTTTGTCAATTTTAGTCTAATAATCAACTTTTTGCGACCCAATTTATCTTCGCAAAAGGTAATATTTTAGCGACGATATAAAACTCGTAGCTAAAGGTTTATCTTCAGTGAGAAAAACTTTAAATTCGTTACTGATATCACAAATACATGAGCAGAGAAATTTTTCACCAAATGAGAAAGTAATTATGACAACAATTATAAAATTAGCAATGATTGTAATCTTCGCTAACAATCTTGTTGCAATTGAGTACTGCCAATGAGTTGCATTTCTTCATAAATAATTTCTTTTTAATAGGTAAATGTCATTTTTTCATAAATAATAAGTTTCAATGAAGATATAATTTTTTGTCCTTTATAGTCTAATAATTAATTTCATGCGACACAATTTATCTTCGCAAAAGGTAATGTTTTAGCTACGATATAAAACTCGTAGCTAAAAGTTTATCTTCAATGAAAAAAACTTTAAACTTGTCGTTGATATCACTTTTAACGACCAAAATTATACTACCATTTATATTGATCGCAAATAAATTAACGGGAGAATTTTCAAAAAATGAGAAAGTAATTGTGACGACAATTATATAACTAGCAATGACTATAATTATCACTAATAATTTTGCTGCAGTAGAGTATTACCAACAAGTTGCATTTTGTCATAAATAATAAGTTTTAGTGAAGCTATAATTTTTTGTCAATTATAGTCTAATAATTGACTTTTGCTATCCAATTTATCTTCACAAAAGGTAATGTTTTAGCGATAATATAAAACTCGTAGCTAAGGGTTTATCCTGAGTGAGAAAAACTTTAAATTCGTTGTTGTTATCACATTTAATGACCAAAGTTGTACGGTGATTTATATTGGTTGCAGATACATGAGCGAAAGAATTTCCCTCCAAATGAGAGAGTAATTAAATTCTATCTCTGTCTCCTATAAATAGAAAAGTAAAAGTAAAAGAATATGAGTCTGCCACTTATATGGGACATAAGGGTAATGTATAAAAAGGGTGTGTATGGCCTCTATGAGAGGAGTCATGCATTGCACAATGTAAACACGGCGAGGAAGAAAAACTTGTTAGGGGCTTCGGTCAAGTCCTTAAACACTTGGATCTCCATGCCAAGAGTAACCTTGTGATGACCGAATCTCCGTTCCTCTCTTGTTATATTCTCCAACAATGGTGGCCAAGATGACTACTTTGGTATGGTGAGGTTAGGTGTTTTGGCTAAAATGGGTGTATGGAATGGTGGAAAAGGGTGATGAAGTGTATGGGTTACAATGGTGTAAGGGCGCACGGCACTAGAGTGAAACTAGGGTTGGCGCCACTTGGAACTTGGGTTTAGGGTTTTAGAATTAGGGTAAGAGTGTTGGGCGGCTAGGGTTGGTCACGTATGGCTAGTGAGAGATTTCAGGAAAGTTTTCTAAAACCTTGGGATATGATTATGGATAGGATGATAGCCGGCCAAGTGAGTGGATTGAGTCAACTAGGGTTTCCAAGTATGGAAACCCTATTATGGAAAGTATGAGGGGTGGCTAGGGCAATTCAAATAAGGCAAGAGTGTTGGCCGAATTTGAATTGGATGGATAAGGTAAGTGTGTTTCGGCTAGGGCAACAAGGATGAAGGAAACAATTATGAAAAGTTGACAAACAAGAACAAAGATAAACAACTTGGATTAATGAATTGCACCAAATTGGAAAACAAGATAAATGAATTACTCAAATTCAATGAATTGCATGGAGTAATCATCTATTTAGGATTCAATGAATTGCACCCAAAAAGTCCAAGTGCCTAGCACCGAATATGATCTCTCAACAATGGTTCTCACTCTAGTCAATTTGCCAAAAGATTCTAAGCAAATGAAAGTTGTTCTATTTGTAAGCAAAACAATTTGCAAACCCCCAACAGGTCCCTTTGAAATAATGGAGATAAAATAAATTAAGATAGTAGCATGGACCACATGGCCGTGGCATGCATGAGCCAATGGTTCAGTTAAGGTAGTGCATGGTGGTCCTCGGTCTGGTCCATGGGCTAGATGGCACAGCATAACTAGCTGTGGTGCATGGCATGGTGTCATGCAAGGGCCGGCCTGCTGATGGTTAGCCATGTGTACCTGCTGCAAGGCATGAGTTGGATCCATGCTCTAGATGACATGCTTGGTGGACATGCCACTGACCTGCTCGGCAAGGCATGAGCTTGAGCCGTGCGCTAGATGGCATGCCTGGTGGGCATGCCACTGGCTTGCTCTGCATGGCACTGGCTGGGGCCGTGCACTGGATGGCATGCTTGGAAGGCATGCCACTAACCTCGCTGGCGTGCAGCGTGGGGGCCATGCCACTAGGAGCATGGCTGGGCACTGGGCATGGGCGTGAGCAAGGGCGCTGGGGGCTTGGGCGTGCGCCTGGTAGGCATGCGCATGGCCGTGCGCCATGAAGGCGTGCTGCTGTGCGTGCGCATGAGGGCTGTGCTGTGCCTAGGCGTGCGCATGGCCGTGTAGCCAGTGTGCGTGCGCAAGGCCACGCAGTGCATGGGCATGCGCATGGCCGTGTGGCCAGTGTGCGTGCGCAGGGTCACGCTGTGCATGGGCTTGAGCATGCTTGGTCGTGCGCTGAGCTGCACACGGCCACTAACCTCGTTGGGCCTGTGGCCTAGCGCGCGCATGTGCGTGCTCATGGCCTGTATGCTGGGCACCTCGTGAGTGTCATGGCACTGGCCAAGGCATGAATATGGTCGGTCCGTGGGCATGTTGGGCGCCCCGTACTTGACAAGGCACTGGCCAAAGCATGTCCAAGGGCTGTCCGTGGGGCATGTCCCTAACATGGCTACGACATGGGCGGCACTCCTAGAGGCAATTTTATGTGGGGGTCTAACAAAACTACTACACTCATTGTACAGTGAATTAAGGAAAATGGTGAAAAACTAGAGTTTCTCTTTCGATCTTTGGTAATAACTTAATTGTGCATAATTTTATTATTTTAAATAAAGCATTATCATAATGTTGTAGTATTAATTCTTATTATGTTTCTATTAGTCTTGAGATATGTATTTATTTTTTACAAGGTTTAACAAAAAGATAAACTTAATTTGGACATTAACATAAAAGGAAGAAATGAAAAAAAAGGGAGAAAAAGAAGGCTGAGACGAGTTGATCTAATGAGTAGAGTAGGGCATAATTGAGCGAGTCTCAAAGAATTTTACTCGAGTTGAGCCAACCTTAATTGAATAGTTGAGACAAGTTGATCTCCGTTGCTTTCATAAGTCAAACTGGTTTTGTTTAATCGAGCGAACAATCGTACAAACTGATTCATTTACAACCTTACCAACACGAGGGGGGAGAAAGGGAGGAGCTCCTTCCTATGCCCGATGGTGGACACTTTGGAGGAGCAGTAGTACTAGAGATAACTTCAGTTTCAGAGCTTCCAAGTTCGAGGGTGTTGTGTTATCATGTGCTTTTAATTCTTTGCTTGAAGGAGAGCTTGTACTTGAGCTGTGGATGCGATCATTATGTCCATTTCTTCACTGAGTTTTTTTTTTTTTTTCTAATCTCTCTCTTCTTGTTATATATGAATAAGTGGACTTTAGTGAAACGATTCTAACTAGATTAGGAAAAAAGGAAGAAAGATTAATGTAAGTAGCATCTTAAGGATTCTCTTCTGATCTTCAAACAGATGCAGATGCTTTCTAGCCCACATATGTCAAGCTTAATTACATCATCAAGCATGATTTTGATGTCATTTTTGCAACTTGCCAAAGCTATGGATCCTACAAGTATTATAACGCATGCTCACAGGTTTTAACTGGATCACTTCCATCTGTTTTATTAATTAAATACATCCACCAATAGATCAGTTCCTTCCATTTACGTCAGAGATCATCAATTTCTTTTACTTATAATGAATACCACAAGTTCAAATAAAAATAATCATAAAAAAATTACAAGATGATGTAGATTTTTAACTCTTGATGATTCTCACGTTTTTACAATTACCATTTTAGTGGTAAGAGGCCAAGCTGCCATTTAGGAATATTCAATTTATGGGTTTATTTTTGTAAAATCAATTTATGACAAACATTTTTAAAAAAGATGATGCTTCAAACAGGACCTCAGAGTTCACATTTAGAACTTAACCAAGCATTTGTTGTAAACTCTGATATGTTGGTTTAGTATTTTCAAAAGCCTAAATTGTGGCCTTATTCTGGTGTACTTCTACGGAAGTAATTGACTTTACGATTTTGAACTATATTGCAAAACTGGGGCCCTAGAATGAGGGAAGAAAGAAAAAGTAGCTCACATGGTTCCTGCAACTCATGTCCTAATAATGTGGTTGTTCTCTTCTTCATGGAGTTTGGCCAACCCAATGTTAGAAATCTTAGGCTTTGGATTGCAAGATATTCCCATCTCAAGATCACAAACACCACAAATACAAAGACTTTTTAATTTCAAAATTTCTAACTTTACCCCCTTCAACCTGATAAGCAGTGCTCATGTTAAGCTTTGTCCCCTTTAACCTGAAAACTTATTTCCAAAAATGGCTTAGAAAAACTGGGTCTCCATCATTGATCATGATAGCCTTCAGAACCTCACGAAGCTTTACTAGAGTTGTTACAAAAACTTCAGCTACTGGCTTGGCATAGTTGCTTTTCTTCCGTTGACAAGCATCACATTCTACTACACATTTTTGAACAGAGGTCTTGACGCTTCATTCCTTCCCAATAGAACGACTCCATTTTCTTGTATGCTCTGAGCACTCTCAAATGGCCCCCAAATTTTGAGCTGTGAAGTTCTTGCAAAAATTGATCCTTAAGGAAGAAGACGACGGCATTACGACTCTGCCGTTATAAAAAAGAAAAACAAAAGGCAATCCTCTTTTTAATAATTATGATACTTTTTTGGTTGTGCTTGGATTTTTTTATCTGGAGCTCCAAATAGAAAGGGTCTTCTTGGTTGGCCTTCCTTAGATCGGCCCATTTATGAAATTGAGAATGTTAGATAGGTTGTAGTGTTGTTTCTTCTGCATTATTAGCAGCAAGCATGTCCGTATGGGAATGGTTACTTGGTCGACGTGATAAGGCATCCGCTGCTAAGTTAGCCTTCCCTGGCCTATACATTATTTCATACCCCCGTAGCCCAACAACTTTGAGACTGATTGTAGTTGCTCCCGAGATACAACTCCTTGCTCAAGGAAAAACTCATTTTGGGCCAACATAGCCCCAATGCCCTTGTCTGAAGCATCAGTTTCCATTACAAATTACCGCGTAAGGTTTGGCGGGCCAGGATTGGTCGTTGCTATGGCCCTTTTTTTTTTTTTTTTTTAAGATAAATATTTTAGTCATAAAGTCATAAATCAATAAATTAAACTGGTACGTCAAATTAATAATTACTTTTATATAATCTCAACACTCACAAATATTTTCTAAAATCTCACAATCCAGTTATGCCACTTGATACTCAATTATCTCAGTTCTCTTTTCTAATCTTGGCCACGTACCATTTGTTTCAACTATCATGACCCTCCAACTCATGTTTGAAGAACCCTATCATACTAACATGTTTGAATCTTTAATTGGGACCATCCTATCGATCTGTAGCTAGGATATAAGAAAACGAAATGACCCAATGTTGTCTAAAATGTAAGATGTTCATTTTCTACAAGGAGATCCACAAGAAAATTCTGAGTTCTATTTACTAAGTTAATGTTTTTGAGTTTTGCTATGTACAGGCAAGTTTGTGTACCAATTTGCGTACTAATAATGTTACCTTCATATTCTAAATTCAAATTAGTACTGTTTTCAATAAAGTCTACTTTATGACCAATCATATTAAATATATGCGCGTATTAGTGCGCAGAATTGCTTACAACTAGATTTTTTCAATATTTTTATAGATGTATAAATTCTCCTATCCCTTACACCCCTCCCCCACTTTCAGTGATTGGATCATGCAAGGTGAAGAATTTTACATGCGATGTCTCTATTTTTAGTGGCTAGATTTTGATTATGGGTGCTTCAACCAGACAAGGAGATTGATAAATGAATTGTAATTAATTTGATCGTGTTCATGATGTTTTATATATCATTTTGTGTAGTTGAGGAAATTTGTTGGATGTAATGGTGTTGAAATAAGAATTTTGGTGCTACCGTGTGTTGATTGTTGAATGGAGATGGGTTAGTGGAAGTATCAAATCAATTAGTAAGATGTTTGAGTTTGTGCAAAAGCATGATGCGATGATGGCTATCACACTCATATTGGACAACTTAAAATGGTGCATTTTAAATGGCTTATTGCTTGATAACAAAAGCTTTACACGGGTTTTCAATGTTAATTTGTATGTTTTCTTTAAGTTAATTAGTTTCATATAAAGAGTATATGACTTATAATGAGTTGTTTCATTTTATATTTAAGATTAAATACGTACGGAAGATTGTAATTATTTCTGAGCGTCACATAGGTATGCAAGTACTAGTTAATACCAAATTACCAAGAACTAAAATATGAAATCTTGTTTTGAGCATGGATTATCTTTCATATACTTGGATATATGAAATTCTCATCGAATGACAAATCCAAATGGGCTTTTGAATTTTTCCATAAAGATGAGTTTAATAGGACAGGTCAGAGAATTGCGAGCTGATGACTAGGGTGTGGTTTGGATAGTGAGATGAGATAAAATAATTATAAATAAAAGTTGAATAAAATATTATTATTATTTTGAAATTTAAAAAAAGTTGAATTGAAATTTAAAAAAATTAAATTTTTTATTATATTTTGTATAAAAATTAAAAAAACTATAATAATAAGATGAGATGATTTCCTTAATTTGTGAGATAATGAGAGCAAAAATCCAAGTCTCAATCCATCCATCACTGCGTAAATTGGACAATAGATTCTTTGCCCAATACTAGGGTCACCGACACGTGGAAACATGTTTCACTTTTCAAGCTAGCAGGACCGATCGCTCCACTTTAGGTTGCCGTGCACCAATTAAGGGAGTAGAAAATATTAATTAGATAATAATAAGATATATTAACGTTGATCACATGCCAGTGGCCGGGTTTGTGTGACAGCCTGCAGGGGTAATACGGGTTTTTGTGACAGCCTGCAGGGGTAATATACAAGGCATGTGATCAACATTAATATATCTTATTATTATCTAATTAATATTTTCTACTCCCTTAATTGGTGCAATGTGATCAACATTAATATATCTTATTATTATCTAATTAATATTTTCTACTCCCTTAATTGGTGCACGGCAACCTAAAGTGGAGCGATCGGTCCTGACTCTTGATGGGTTGAAAAGTGAAACCTGTTTCCACACGTCGGTGACCCTAGTATTGGGATAAGAATCTAGAGCTGTGATACGCGTCCGCCACTGTAGCGGAGTGCGTTTTCGCACACCACTACGTGGCTTTTTTTTTTTTTTTTTTTTTCAGTCGATTTCCTCTCTCTCTCTCCTCAGGCCCCAATTCACTCCGATTTACTGTGCAGCCCGATTCTTCTTCAGCTCACCCCGGCGTCGCCGTGAGCCGCCGAGCATCACCGCCACTACCGACGAGTCCCCCTCATGCCGGCGACCAAGCCAGCCATCCCCGATCTCCCCCCCGCGCAGCTCTCTCTCTCCCCCGCAATAACCCACCCGAAACCCATTTCTCTCCCCTTGCGCCCCCGACGGGCCTATCGCCGCCGTGCGTCGGTTCTAGCCCCCCCGAGACCCTCCCCTACCCCCCGCGGCTCGTCCCGTAGCTCCTCCGAGCCCGCAAGCCCTCCCCCTTTCTCTCGGGCTCTCCGTCTCGCCCTCCACCTCTCTCTCGGTCTCCGTCTCACCCCCGAGCTCACGGTGGCGCCAACGAGCTCTCGACCTCTCTCGGTCTCTCGGTCTCCAGCTCTCTCTCGGTATCAAAGAAAGTGAAAGTGTAAATTGAGAGGGAAAGTGTTTTTATTATGAGGATATTTTTGTCATTTTACAGTGGTGTGTGTTGGAAGATGCGTGAATAGGGGCGGATGCAAATCATTTTTCTAAGAATCTATTGTCCGGAAGTTACGCAGTGATGGATAGGGGTGTTCATCTGGGTTTTGATCCGAGAATCCGGATATACCCGAACCAAAATCCGGATTTTAAATTTGGACTGAAACCCGGATCGAATTAACCCGGATCTGATCCGGGCCGAAATCTGGATGAATCTGGATTTTCAAAACCCGGAAATCCGGGTTCCGGGTTACACTAAGATTTTTATTTTTATTTTTATTTTTTTCAGATACAAGAGTGAAAACTTCAAAGTGCAACAACCCGTGGGTCGGAACCCGGTTGAAGCTCATGAAAACCTCAAAGTGTTTATGGAAATTTCTCTTGGACTCGGCATGGATGAGTAAATACAGTGAGTGAATATAAACAAATTTGGGCTCTTTTCCTTCAACTTTCCCAACAACCAAACAGATTCATTGAGTCGATACCCAATACAGATTTGAGAAAAAAAAAAAAAACAAGTTTCCAAAAACCACTCGACCACCAGCAAACAAATCGTCAAAATTTTTTGTTCCTTCAAGTTTCCCAACAACCACACAGATTCATTAAGTCGATACCCAATACAGATTAAAAAAAAAAAAAAAGTTTCCAAAAACCACTCGGCTTAAGTCGATACCCATTATAGATTTAAAAAAAAAAAAAAAGTTTTCAATACCATAGTCGATGGAGAAGGAGATGCGGCGACAGAGAGGAGATGCGGCGACAGAGAGGAGATTCGGCGACAGCGAAGGCGACAAGTCACGATGGATGCGGCTAGGACCTAGGGTTTCTGCTTCTGCAACGCAATGAGAGAGAGCTAGAGACTAGAGAGATGCAGCGACGGAGATGGAGATGCGACGACGGCGACGGGTCACGATGGTTGCGGCTAGCACCTATTGCTTCTGCAGCACAACGAGAGAGAGAGAGAGCGATAGACTAGAGAGAGAGAGAGATAGGGAGTGAGAGAGAACTCAGAGAAGTGAATCGGGGGGGTGGTTTACGAGTTTTAAAAAACCCGGGTACCGGATTTAAACCCGATACCGGGTCCCTAAACCTGTACTGGATTTGGAAAGTAAGATGAGATAAGATAGTTTTAGATAAAAGTTGAATAAAATATTGTTAGAATATTATTTTTTAATATTATTATTGTTTTAAGACTTGAAAAAATTGAATTGAAATTGAAAAAATTAAATTTTTTATTATATTTTATGTGAAAATTTAAAAAAATTATAATAATAAAATGAGATGAGATGGTTTCTTAATTTGTGAGATGATAAGAGCAAAAATAAGTCTCGATCCATCCATTACTGCGTAACTTCCGGACAATAGATTCTTTGCCCCAATACTAGGGTCATCGACATGTGGAAACATGTTTCACTTTTCAGCTAGCAAGACCGATCGAGTAGCTCTACTTTAGGTTGCCGTGCTCAATTAAGGGGTAGAAATTGTAGATATTCCAATGAAAATCAGTCATGACTTTGACAAATTAAATGGATTGACCAGAGGGTCTAAACATGAAGGATATTGGAGTTAGTAGTCCTGATGAATTTGACAAAATGAATGGATATGACAAAGCTAATGCCCCTGCTGGCTGTCACACAAACCCGGCCCTGGCATATATCTTATTATTATCTAATTAATGATTTTTTTATTTTTATATAATTTTATGACTGGAATATTTTGGGCCACTCCATGTGATCAACATTAATATATCTTATTATTCTCTAATTAAGGACTATACTCAGGCCGTCATGACTACAACATGATTTTTTTTTTTATAATTTTATGACTGGAATATTTTAAAAGATTCCTAAAGAATAGACAGTATGTAGCTCATGGTAATATTCTGAAATTAGTACTCATAAGTAATATGAATTTCAGCATTATATTTAGACACGTCATCTCTAAAATAGTAGAGCATTTCCACAATTTCTACTGTGAGATCCTTGACTCCCACTTGTGTTTTAGCGACAGTTACAACGTCGAGATGTTGGCCGCTCGGATCACACACTCCTAATATACTGTGGAAGCAAGTGCATGCAAGAAAAAAAAAATATTCCTAGACCCAATCAGACTGATTGGACCGATAGTTAACAGTCCGATAGTCTAGTCTATAGTTGTTGATTAGGTGGTGGTCTGGTCTATAGTTGTTGATTAGGTGGTTTAATTTAATCGGATGACTGTATGATTTCTTTTAAATGTCGGTGGGAGACCGGTCACTTATGGTTTTTAATTTGTTAGTGATGTAATTTTAAATTCTGGTATGATAGCATTCCTGACTGTCCTTTTTCTTGGTGCACGGCAACCTAAAGTGGAGCTACTCGATCGGTCTTGCTCTCATCATCTCACAAATTAAGAAATCATTCTTTCTCATCTCATTCTATTTTATCTTATTTTATTATTATAATTTTCTTAAATTTTTATATAAAATATAATAAATAATTTAATTTTTCTAAATCTCAAAATAATAATAATATTAAAAAATAATATTCTAATAATATTTTATTAAAAAAAATATTTTATTTAAGAAATAAATTTATAGTAGACATGACGTAGCTGGAGCGTTTTCATAGACTAGCTGTAAACATTTGACATGTATAACACTTAAATCAATAAACGCAACTATTATGATCTACCGATCTCTTATATTGTTTAGTTTCAATAGTATTGCATATTGATATAATTATCGAAAGAAAATTACATTTGTGAAATTTGATCTCAATAAAGTAAAATTTATTAATTTTAGAAAAGAAATTTAGGAATATTGGCACATTAATGATGATGTTTTTTGCTACAAAATAATCCTTAACAAGATTATAATTTACTTTCCATTCATTTCTCAAAAATATCCAAACAAGCTGATAGCTAGATTTTACTCGTTTCATTTCATTCCCTGTCATTTTCATTCATTATACTCATTTCATTCTTTTATTTGGAACCCATGCTCTTCCTACTAAAATTTCTATATTTATCTAGAAATTGTTGGACAATAATATTGGTATATATCCATATAGACGACAGAATTCAACAATGTTGAAGTTTATCTCTGGCTTCTAAGGTTATGTTTGGGGACAAAGATGAGAAATCTCATATATATCTCATCTCATCTCATCATTACATATTTTTTAAATTCCTATATAAAATATAATAAACAATTCAATTTTTTCAAATTCTAATTCAACTTTTTCAAATTTCAAAATAATAATAATATTAAAAAATAATATTTTAAATTTTCATCTTAACACTATTCACAAAATTTTCAAAAATTCTCATCTTATCTCAACATCCAAACCTAACATGCTTGTTGCTCTTTTGGCTTTGCTGAAACAACCTTTCAATATAGTCATGGATTGTGTAACTGTCGTCCACTTTTTTTAAAAAATAGTGAGATTTATTATTAAAAAATTAATTTTTTTCATATGGATTTCGTATTTATTCACTTCTTTTAAAAGAAGTACGGTACTTACGCACTCTATACTACAAATATCATTTCTAATTCTTAAAGCCCCTCCACATTCTCGAGTCATTATTCATGTTAAAAGAGCTAATCTTGGTCAGATGGCTCATACCTCCTCTTGGTACTCTAAATTAATTAAATATTGATACACCTCCAAAGGTAATCTCAGTCACTATAAGAAAAATAATCTTTTACGACCAGTTCTTTTTAGAGAAATTATTATTTTCAGCTAAAATGAGTTTATTTTTATCGTAAATAGTCACTTTTATTACAAAACAATAATAGTCACAGATATCCGTTTTTCTTATGGTGAGTTGAACATGTTGTGGGATGATATTCTGCAATTCGAATCTTGTTTTCTTCCTTTTAGCGTTAAACTGAAACATTTCCATTTATCTCTCTTGCGTTGTCTGAGTAAACAAAGCAAAATGAAAATAAGAAGTAATCCTTTAAAATTTCTTCAGTGGACGTGTGGAAGAGGAATGACTATGGAAAGTCGGTGTGGATAAAGCTTTAAATTTTCCTATATATATATATATATATATATATATATATATCAATACTTTGATCTTTCTGATCATGACCATTTCATTAAAATAGTATATATTCAGGGGATATATTTTCTAGCTAGTTGGGGCCAATGCGGCATTTTTCTCTCCCAGTGAGGGGCCGTCAGCCACGCGTACTGGTGGCCGATCGGGCACGTTAATAGCGATAAAAGTTGATAAACAAATAATTAAACTTTAATTCCATGCATTGTATTCTTTTAAAATTCGCTCAGTGGACATGTACAGATTAAGTTGAAAGAATATGATAGAGAGCGTTCCCACCTTATTTTTCTGAATGCTACCTGCAATTTCTTTAAATATCAGTGATCTCGTTCTTCCTTCGACTGCATCACAAATCCCAGTACCTCATTCCACATAGACTACTCATGGCCGACCAAACTACCTGTTTCCTCATCCTCGGTTTTCTACCACTGCTTCTCATGTCTAGTTCAAGTACTGATGCAAAAATTCTCAACATTACCTCTGATAAATCTGCTCTTCTTGCCTGGAAAGCTCAAATTTCTTATGACCCTCACCATATTTTGACAACAAATTGGTCCTCCAGTACTTCAGTTTGCAATTGGGTCGGTGTCACCTGTGGTTCCAGACATCATCGGGTTACAGCCTTGAACCTTTCTAACAATGGTCTTGTAGGAACCATTCCTCCGCACATAGGAAACCTTTCATTTCTTGTCAACCTAAGCATCTGGAACAATAATTTTCATGGCTCAATGCCAAACGAATTGTCTCATCTTTATCGCTTGGAACTCTTGCATTTCGGATACAATGAATTCAGTGGAGAAATCCCGTCATGGATAGGATTGCTAACCAAACTTCAATTTTTAATTCTTGTATCCAACAATTTCGAAGGTACTATCCCATCATCTCTATTTAACAGTACATCTTCATTGCAACAAATTGTACTTGAAGATAATCAGCTTTGGGGCTCCATACCATCCTCTATCTTCAAGATCATGTCTACCTTGAAAGTAATTTCTCTCGCAGGAAACAAGTTTTCAGGTCCAATGCCCTCCTTTTTGTTCAACATGTCTTCACTGCAATATATTGATCTCAGCAATAATACGTTTTCTGGTACACTTCCACCGGAAGTAGGGAACTTAACCACACTTACATTTTTAAACCTTGCCAAGAACAACTTCGAAGGTATATATAATATTTAGTCTTGATTGGTAGGTTATGTTGTTAATTATGATCGGTAAGTAAATTCCAGTATTTGTTTCTAAAGTATAATTGCATGTTTCATAGGTAGTCAGCTCCCATCCGCTTTGTTCAAGTGCAAACAGCTGCAAGTTTTATTCTTGTGGTCTAATAATTTCACAGGAAAACTATCACCCGAAATAGGGAACTTAACCAAGCTCGAAGTTTTAAGTCTTGCCTACAACAACTTCAAAGGTAAGTGACGTCATGTATTAGTTGATAAAATATGCATTGATTTAGTATATATGATCTTCTCTAATTAGGTACTTCCAAATGAAAGCAAAAAAATGATTTTCCCTTGAATTTGTCATTACAAAGTCATTAGGGATATTAGATTCGCAAACTTAATTAAAATTATTATTCTCCAATATTGTTAAATCCCAATGTCGAGTGTACCTATGAAAGTTAACAATGCTAGCTTATAGTATTATACCTAGGCAACAACTAAATTCTTTTAATGTATTNNNAAAAAAAAATTGTGATTATGTAAAAACTGCACCCACTAGAGTGCATGTGGCTCTAATCCAATACCATTTCAATCAAATCAACTCAAGGGTGGCTCGACCAATTATAAATGTTGCATGCCTTATAATCAACATCCATGGTATATATTCCAAGTCTTGATTGTTCTCTTACAACTAATTATTAGTTGTATGTTTTATTTGTTATAAAATCTTATTTTAATAGATTTATTGTAACTGCAGGTGCAATACCAAGTGAAATTGGTAATTTGCAGAAGCTAGAGTATTTCGATCTGGAAATTAACAATTTTGTTGGCACAATTCCACTGGAGATATTCAATATCTCAACATTACAATACTTCATCATACCAGGAAATCATCTCTCAGGCACTCTTCCATCAGATATGGGCCACTTCCTTCCAAATCTAAGGGGAATTTATTTTTGGGGGAATGAACTTAGTGGAATGATTCCAGCCTCTATTTCCAACATTTCACAACTCATTTTACTCGACTTGTCCAGTAACTCATTCTCGGGCTTAATTCCAAAAACACTTGGTAATTTAAGGCTCCTCCAGCGACTCAACCTCGGACTCAATAATTTGACCATTGAATCTTCAGAATTGAGTATTTTCTCATATTTTTCGAACAACGCATATCTCAATATTTTGGATTTGTATATGAATCCACTAAATGGAGTCCTTCCTGATTCCATTGGAAACCTCTCAACCTTTCTTGAACAACTTGATCTCACTGGTTGCAATATTAAGGGCAACATTCCCATTGATATTGGCAATTTAAGTAGATTGACATATATGTCCCTGGGCGGCAATGATTTGGCTGGACCTATTCCAACTACAATAGGAAGATTAAGCATGCTCGAACGTTTGGGCCTTTTTGGTAATAGACTAAAAGGTCCAATCCCGTCCGATATCTATTACTTAGGGAGATTGGGAGCTTTATCTTTAGCTTGCAACAAGCTTTCTGGGCAAATTCCTGAAAGCATAAATAATATGACTTCATTAAGATTTCTCAACTTAGCCTTCAACCAATTAACTTCAAGGATTCCTTCGAGCTTGTGGAGGCAGACAGATCTCTTAGCGGTCGACTTGTCATCCAATTCCTTAAGTGGCCCTCTTTCATTAGATATTGGAAATATGAAGGTCTTGACAATATTGAATTTATCAAGAAATCAAATATCAGGTCATATCCCAGAAACAATTGGTGGGCTCAAATCTCTAGTCAATCTCTCTTTGGCAGTCAATCAATTAGAGGGCTCCATACCTATATCTTTTGGTGGATTAGTAAGCTTGGAGTTGTTAGATCTTGCTGGTAACAACTTATCTGGAGAGATACCCAAGTCCTTAGAAGTGCTACGGTACCTCAAATATCTAAATGTCTCATACAATAAACTACGAGGAGAAATTCCAACACAAGGACCATTTGTTAACTTCTCAGCTGAATCATTCATGTCAAATGATGCGTTTTGTGGTGTGATTAGATTGAATGTTCCTCCATGCAAAGAAACTTCTCTTGGACCAAGAAAGGCAATGGGGGTGCGTATACTAAAATATGTACTACCCACATTAGGGTTAACAATACTTGTAGTATCCGCTGTACTAGTCTCAAGAAAACTCCATGGGAAGAAGAATTCAAAACTTTCCAACAACAAAGACTCAATGCCTTTATCAAAATGGAGAAGAATTTCCTACCAACAACTTTTACAAGCAGCAGAAGGGTTCAGTGTAAACAACTTACTTGGAGAAGGGTGTTTCGGCACAGTTTATAAAGGGACACTTTTAGATGGTACATACGTTGCAATAAAAGTTCTAAACTTGGAACTAGAAGGTGCATTCAAAAGTTTTGACATAGAATGCGAGATATTACGACATGTTCGTCATCGAAATATTGTCAAAATCATTAGCGTTTGTAGTAACATTGACTTCAAAGCACTTGTTTTGGAATACATGTCTAAAGGGAACCTAGAGATGTGGTTGTATTCTAACACCCATTGCTTGAATATGCTACAAAGGCTAAATATTATGATTGATGTGGCGGCGGCACTTGAATACCTTCATCTTGGTTATTCAACACCTATCGTTCATTGTGATTTGAAGCCGAGCAATGTCTTATTAGATGAAGATATGGTTGGACATGTTGCTGATTTTGGCATTGCCAAACTCCTAAGTGATGGGATTTCTCTCACGAAAACAATGACCATGGCTACAATTGGGTATATGGCACCAGGTGATGTCAAGTACTATTTTTATTATTCTAGTCTTGCATAAATACATAAACGCTTTGCTTTGGTAACATATGTTTGGACCTTTGCACTTAATTTATTTGGATTATCATATGTGAAATGATATGTTTTAACGTGTGTAGAGTATGGATCTGAAGGAATTGTTTCTACAAGAGGTGATGCATATAGTTATGGAATCTTATTGATGGAAACTTTCACAAGAAAGAAGCCCATTGATGATATGTTTACCGGCGAAATGAGCTTAAAGCGTTTAGTAGAGGAATCATTTTCGCTTTCAATACTTGAAGTTATTGATGCCAATTTGCTGAGCAATGAAAATGACTATGCTGCTATGGAGACTTGCTTATCAGCAACTATGGACTTGGCTTTGCATTGTTGTTCAGATTTGCCTGAACAGAGGATTGATATAAAAAATGTTTTAGCCAAACTTAACAAGATCAAATTAAAGTATCTACAAGATCAGCAATCGGCCTAGTCAAGTAGAGTTTATTACCAAGCTACAGTTTAATCTACAATCGGTATGCAATTTATCTACCACACTTATTAGAACTTGTCCATGAACTGTTGATTAATTATTATTTTCTTAGATGTATAAAATTCATTAAAAAAAATTTATGCATTTTCAAGAATTCATATAAATAATTACTTAATTATGTCAAGGTTATATGAATTAAATTGGCAAATATGTCAATTATATATAAAAGTTAATAACAGGCAAATCTTTCCATTGGCACAAATATATTAGTTCTATAAGAAAACAGATTAAATGTGTATATATAGGTGCGTGAACACACCCAAAGTAACTTAACTCTATCTACAAACTTCAGCAAAACAACTTTGAATTAATATAAATAATATAGTTATTATAAATAAATATCAGTATAAATGATTTATAACATTCACATTGACTTAAATGACACCCATTGTATCATCGTGCTAAGAACATGATTCTCTCTTATATTTTTAAATACTTTTGACTACTTGGCATAAAGTTTAATATAATATCTACAAAATAATAAATTTGAAGTAGTACGAGTTCATACAAGTCATAACGAGTTTAGATACGAGTTTGAATTGTATAATAAGTCTAGCCTAGACTTTTGTTAGAATTTATGTTTTTCTTAAAACAACAAAAATCGAGACAAGTTCATGAGTTGAGCGTGAACAACTTGGTTGATTTACAACATTATTTACAAACCTTGGGAATCCTCTCAAGAGACTTGTTTGATTCATTACCTTGTTACAATACACACAAATAGAAGTCTACAAATATTAGAGCAATGAAGGCAAACAAACCGATTTTTCTATTCTCGGAGAACAATGACAGTTGTACTTCTCCTTTTAATGTTGATCGGATTGTAACATATCTATCATTGTGTGTAGACAT
The DNA here is from genome assembly GCA_003123785.1 of Pterocarya stenoptera. Classification (NCBI taxonomy): domain Eukaryota; kingdom Viridiplantae; phylum Streptophyta; class Magnoliopsida; order Fagales; family Juglandaceae; genus Pterocarya; species Pterocarya stenoptera. The sequence goes on from QEOT01123983.1 coordinate 36,891, forward strand.
GCTCCCAACATTGCAGGAGAGAAGCAAGGGGTTGATGTCAGGAATCTCGCTAATCCTGGTTTTGGCAGCTTGGGCAATTCTCCTTACTAGATTTCACACTCTCTTCGTGACTCTAGGGTGCTTTGAGGGATGTGGAATTGCCACATTTTAGAGTTGTGTATATAGTAGTGACAGAGCCAGAGATGATCTCTCATTGGGGTCGAACTTCTATTCCAATAATAAGTTTTTGAATATGATGGATATTGATTTGTATAACAATACAAAGAGGAAACTACAAGCATTCAAGTTGTTTCACTTTTTCACCCATGTCATGGTGGTAATAATAGATCATGAATAATAAAGTATGATTTTATATCTTCAATGGATAAATTATTATTTCAATCCAAAATTAAGATCTTAATAAAGAAAAAGAAAGCAGTTAAATATACTAAGATACAATAGATATAAACAAATACATTGTTCCTTTTAGGAAAAATGAAATATATCTTGGAGGGGATAAAATATACTAGGCCCAAAGTGGTTTTCTAATCCAAGCCCAAGGTTGATGGTCTCATTTGGAAGAGAAGGAAAGAGGGGACAAAAGGAAAGGAGAGTGTTAGGATGTAAAGAGGAGATGTGACATAAAAAAGAGATGATGTGACATAAATATACAAGGGGCAGAAGTTAAAAGCAAGGAAACTAGACAATTTCAGGGCCTTCTTCTTCTGGACTTCTTCTAGACTGTGACTTCGACCTCTCCTTCAAGCTTCTTCAACCTGGGAACTAGAGCACCAAATACAGGGTCACATTTAGAAATTAGATTTTTGATCTCCATTGTACAAAGGGGATAAGTGACCATGAGAGCTTGTAAAACAATTATATTATAGTGGATTCTCCCCCCCTCAAACTATCTATGGATGTAGGTAATATGCCGAACCACATAAATTTGTGTTTTTCCATCTCTTTTTCTTTCCCTTCATCTATTTCTTGTTCATTGCCATGGATGTATGCACGGTCACTATATAGTCACACCGGACCACTGTTAGGGGCTCCACACCACACAGATTGAGCCGTTGATCGCCATAGCGGGCCGAGAATGACAATTTCTCCTATTCCGACCTGTTGTGCTATTTTAGGCATTAGCAGTTGTGATACCCTATATTTACGCGTGTTTTGTCCAAGTAATTATTGCATTTCTTAGGATTATGGACCTTCTTATTTTAAATTTTAGATGATTTACGTGGTATTATTTTATGACTTTTAACTGTGAAATTTAATTCAATGTGTTTTATTATTATTAATTATTGTTCATTATTTAAAATGATCTTTATTTTAAATTAGTTTATTGTTAGATTTTATTATTTTATTTTACTTAGTCACTGTGTTTAAATTAGTTTTATTTAAATTACTGTTGTGAAATAATTTTCGTTGGATCATTTTGTGACCCAAGTTGTGAGGACTGTACCTCATTTCTTTCCCTCACTTTTTCTTTTTTCTTTTTTCTTTTTCACCTCTTTTTCTTCTTCCTTCTTTCTTTTTCCCCTGCCTTTTTACCCCCGCGCGCGACCCTCTCCTCCCTCTCTCCAGTCCGTTTGCTTCATCCACCCACAGCGCCGCCGTACACCACCCATTGCCGTCACAGCATCTCCTATTCTCTTCTCCTCTAGACGGCAACCATCTCCCTCCATTTTCAACTCCTCCCTTGCCGCCTTTAGCCTCCATGCACTGCTTCAAGCCAGCGGATTTTGTGCTCCAGAGCCGACGTCGCTCTGCCATTGGCTACCATACTTTCACCAGAGCATCGGCGGCCTCCTAGTTACCTAACCCACCCATCCTCAGCTCCGATCCACCATCGGTGAAGCCCATTTATCTCCATTTTCGATTTGGGTGTTTTAGTCTCCAACCGCCGCCTACACCTCCACCCACCACCACCATTAGCTTCAAAAATACCCCTAAGCCATTCCCTAGCAATCCCAAATCTTCGTTTGTCTCCTTTCAAAATATGAGTTTTTAGGACCCACGGTCATAGTCCAAAATACACTGCTGCATGCCTGTGCCGCCACTTCTAGCACCTCTGTGATCCTTCTAAAATTATATTATAGCACTATAAGTATTTTTCTAAAAAAATTTTGAGATTTAAATGTATTTTTGCGCTAACTTATATTTACTATGAATTGATTGGTTGTGCCAGACTGAGTCCGAGGAGTAAGAGGGTCGGTTGGATTGGAGGATGTAGTTGTTGTGCGATTGGATTATGAGGGGATTTGTTGGCTGTTGGCTATTGGATATTTGTGTTGTGTCATATACAATGCATAATTCCACGCATGTTCATGTTTGTGAATGAAAACTGGGTTTTCACATAATTGCATACATGTTCATGTGTATATTTGAAAATTGAATTTTCATGTGAGAAATATTTTTGGGTGCATGTGTATCACAACCCCAAGCCTCGATGGGGTATTATCTCGGTGGAGCTCTTCTGGTCACTCGGGAGTGTAATATATTGAGTGACGTCCCTGAGTTGTTGCTGGGCGACAACGGGATCGGACGGGATGGTAACACTCTCGCGCCGACTCCGTGACCCCTCTTGCTAGTGGGGTTAGAGGATGCTTGGCCACGAACGTGCTGGGCGCCGGACTGGGCATTGCTCGTTACGAAGTCACATGCACGGTCATTACCCGTTGTGTGATGAAGGGAGCCAGTGTGTGCGAATGGTCCCTATGGGAGATCATGGTGCATACGGTTAAAATGGATTATTGGGCTATTTTATGGAAAAATGACATGTTTTGGATAAAATGATTTTATGTGGACCATTTTCTGGAAAAATTGTGGATTATTGTTTTGGGCCAACATGGGATTTTGACATATGTTGGAAAATATTCATTTTCAGGAAAAATGATATTTTGGGTCAAATGGATATTTCATCATATGCATGCATAATTGTTGGTTGCATTAATGCATTTTTATCTCTTGGGTTGCTTGGTTGATTACTTGTTGATATTCATAATCTCACGGTATTCGATACCCTGCGTTTTATGGTACCGTAGATTTTGATGCAGATGATGTTGATGTAGAGCCTGAAGATTTGGCTCCGCCAGAGAAGTGATTTGGATCACTTGCTCGTGTATTGGGATTTGTCTCCCACTTTTTGGCTATGTATTTGGTTTGTATTATATTTATATTGGATATAACGTTTTAAAGGCATTTTATTTTAGAAATATGTATTTAAATTTCTGGTGCTTAGTTGGCTAACTTTTAATTAACCGCTACGACTTTTGTTGTGCACTTTTTGCATGTTGCACACACTTGAGCACTTGTCATTGGGATGCGTCACTCATATTGTTATCATCCTGACATCACGATTCTCGTGTTTCCGTACGTGGGAGTCGGGGCGTCATAGCAGCTGGCGCCGTCTGTAGGATCTGATTTACTTTCTACACTGGAAGCGGGAGAATGACGGTTTTCTGGTGCGCTAAATAATCAATGAACAAGCCTATGACATCCCCCCAGGTAAGTCCCATCAACCTTTCGACTTTTATTTTTATAAAAAAACACTACTGCAGAAAATGGGGGAGGGAACCCATTCTTGCCTAGTTGGGACCCAAGTAAGTCGCCATTTGAGCTGCAAACACTCAGTGCACTTTGGGTGCATTGTACAAAAAGAAGGGGAGTACATGGGTGAGTATTGTGCACTTAAAGGCACTCTATGCACACGCATGCAACTCCCGAGTCACCGGCATTGTGCACCTACACATGTCAGGCATCGCATTGTGCACTTCGATGCATAATGCCATGCACGTCCTACTATTCATGGTACACACAACGACATGCACAGTGTCGTAAGGGTGCACTTTGTCGTGCACCTAGAGGCTCGCAGCATCTAGCCGTGAGTCTGGTTGAACCGCCAACAGTCACCGTATGCACCCCTGGTGGTTTCTAGCTCCGCCTATGGACCAGGGGTCGTGCAACTCGTGTGCATCTTGCCGTGTACATGGAGAACCACTCGGCCCAGCCGTGGCGCAACCGGGGGAGGACGCGAGCAGCCACCACTGGGCCCACCAGCATCGTCAGTCTCCACTAGTGTGGTCCTTGACCAACCCCTATAGAGTTAGCGTTCACCGTGCAAGCTATGTGCAGTGGATGAAACTCCTCTACCTAGCCCTGCCATGGCATGACAGGGTCGTCGGAGGCCACCTCGTGGACCACCGGCATCATCTGCCTCCTCTAAGGTGCTCCTCGACCAACCCCAACTAGCAGCAACCTCGTCGCAGGCAACATGTGCACTTGGTCCAGGATACTCGGCTTGGCCTCTCCATGTCATCGCAGGGGCGCCGACAACCACCACGTCGACCACCAACATATTCTGTCTCCTCCTAAGTGGTCCTGCACCACCCCCATGAAGATGACCATGCATCTCGACCAACGCCACCTTGCATGTCGCATGCACGCATCCCGGCCATCACACGCATGGCCTCCATGTACATCTTGACCATCGTCAGCAACTTGGCCAAGTTATTTGGCGCCTCCTTTCACAGCCACAAACATCTTGGAAAGAAGCTGCCCGGCCACGTACCAGAAGGCATCAACCCATTTCGGCCATGCACACAACTGAGTCACAAAAGCCTACATACATCTCGGACAAACACATCTCGGCCTCTAACGCCTCTTCTAAAGCATCTTGCCCATGTACTACATCTCCACCAGCATTTTGTCAGACTCACAACTTCTCACTCACTGATCTAACATAACCTCCTCGACTTCAGTAGTCCTCTGACCACTACTCCATAATGACGAGGCCGAGACACGAAGACCCTCAGCATTGCTGTCAAGACTACCCGCCCATGAAGTTACACGGCCAAGAGGGATGCGGCGATGGTCACACGTCTCGGTGGTCAGAGCTGTGTAGTGTTTGCCAGACAAGTTGTTTAAAAAAAAGAAGAGAGAGAGAGGGAGAGAGAAGAAGAAGAAGAAGAAGAATAAAAAGAATAAGAAGAAGAGCAGAGAAAAGAAGAAACAGCAACCAACTGCAAGTAATTTCTGTCAAGCAAAAATCGGCTATAGTGGCTAAAACATCCCGGCTTGTCTCCCTCAAATCTTATGTGGATTTCATTTTTGCTAACATAATTAATTCCTGTAGTGCAAAACAATGGCTACACAATCCCACTCAGATACCGCTCAGACTTCTCAATATGTCTCCATTGGAATAAACTGCTTGGCATTCACATGCACATGGACAAGTGCCTCGATTACTTACCCTCCCCGTGAGAGTCAACAGGCGGGTCTAGCCCCCTCAGCCACCCAACCTCCCTCACGGTGAGGTACAGGTCCAGCTCGAACCTGCTCAACACGTACTTTCACTGTGGTGTCAATAGGCAAGTGCGGGTTCAGTTACAAACTGCTCGACTACTAACCTCCCTATGAGGTTCAAAGAGGCTAGTCTAATCTACAGGCTCCTCAACCTCTCTCACGATGGAATGCGGGTCCAACCTCTCGGCTGTTAGACTACTTACCACGACCTCCATAACGACGAAGTGCAGGTCCAGCTCCAGACTGCCCGACACTAACCTTCCCTGTGGCGTCAATAGGAGGGTGCAGGTTTAGTCACAAACTACCCTACTGCTTAAATCCCCGTGAGGTTCAAAGAGGTGAGTCTAGTCTACAGGCTGCTCGACCTCTCTCACGGTGGAGTGAGAGTCCAGCCTCTTGGTTGCCCGACCTCTGTCACTGCAAAGTGCGGGTTCAGCTCCAGCTTGCCCAACACTTACCTTCCATGTAGCTTCAACAGGCGAGTGTGGGTCCAGTCCCAAACTGTTTGACTACTTACCTCCCTGTGAGGCTCAAAGAGGCGAGTTTAGTCTCTAGGCTGCTCGACATCTTGCACAAAGAAATGTAGGTCCAACCTCTTGACTGCCCAACTACTTATCCCGACCTCCGCCACGACGAAGTGTGGTTCTAATTTCTCAGCTGCCTGACTACTTACCTCCCCGTGAGACTCAAAGAAGCGAGTTTATTCTCCAAACTACTCAACCTCTCTCATGGCAGAGTGTGGGTCCAGTCTTTCGACTGCCCAACATTACTCCCGGGACGATATCTCCTCCAGAAAACGCCAAGTGTTTACAATTGCGCCATAACTGCTGTCTCAGACCTTCACCACACTCTAGCAAGGCTATTCAAGTTTGCAAATTCCACACTTGTGATTGGAAATTATTCACGCTAACCGGTTTAAGTTTTGTAGCATGGTCAAGCATCTCCTACTTACCTCCCCGTAAGGCTCAAAGAGGCGGGCCTAGTCTCCAGGTTGCCCGACCTCTCTCATGGTGGAGTGCATTTTCAGTCTTCGACTGACCGACGTTATTCTAGGGAAGACATATCCTCCAACAAACGCCGAGCATTTACCAACGCAATTATAACTCCTGTCTCAAACAGTCACCACACCCATGCAAGAAGATTCATGTTTGGGAATTATCTACGCTAACTGGTTTGGCTTTTGTGGCATGGTCAAACGTCTACTACTTACCTTCTTGTGAGGATCAAAGAGGCAGATTTAGGCTCCAGGTTTCCCAACCTCTCTCACGGCATAGTGTGGGTCAAATCTTTTGGCTGCCCGACATTACTCTTGAGACGATATCTCCTTCAACAAATGCTAAGTGTTTAACACTCGTGCCACAACTGCCTCGTTCGAGTTATGTTCATGAAGGAATCAACAGGTGAGAAAGGTCAGGGACCGCCCNCTACACTCTTGTACCTTACGTGGTCAAGTCCATATCCCGTACATCTCCTGCCAAAGATCAGTTCTGCACTCGTACCTAACGCGATCGAGCTAACCTCCCACTTATCTCGCTAAGCTGAGTTCTGCACTCACACTCTACACGGTCGAGCCTATCTCGTGCCAAATATGAGCTCCGTTCTCGCACCTAATGCTTTCGAGCTAACCTCCTACTTATCTTGCTAAGTCTATCTCGCTAAAACATGGGTGTTTGTGGACGTGCCATGATGGCTTGCGGTGGTTACTTCCTGGACGTGCACTTGTGCTGCGATGTGGTTGCACTCTGGTTGGGCAGGGTGGTTCTGTATGGAGAGGACGCATGGGAGTTGGTTTTTTTGATGCAGCAATGCCACGGAAAGTGACGCCAAGTTGCGTCTCGAGCTGGCTCTTTTACGGCAATGGGGTGGTGGTTGAAGAGGGTAGCAACAGCTGCAACTTGGTGGAGGGTTTGACGGAGGCTGAGCCGCAGTGTGTCAAATGTGGTGGTCTGGTGCAGTGTAAGCATGCTGCAAACATACGTGCATGGGTGGCGGCGTTGGGCTGATTTTCGGACGGTGTGAAGAAACTGGGCTACGGTGCTGCGGCTTGATGTTCTGCAGGAAGTATGCATATATAACATATATATATAGGTGATTGAACATAAAGAGAAAACCTTAGATGAGGAGACATGCATGGCAATTGACGTGGGGCCTATTCTTGGTTCTTAGGGGCTTAGGTCTGATAAAAATACTAGGTCATTTCAAAAAATTTAACTACAATAACAAGTCCATTAGAAAATTTAATAACAGTTAAAAACCAATTTGGACCCATAAAATAGTACTCAAAAAATTTCAACTGAGCTTTTCATATACTTAATCCAAAAAATATAAAAAAGAGGTTTGGCGCTAGGCCCGGATGTTACACTTGCACCTGTCCCATATTAATGATATGTCTGGGAAAATTTCAAAGTGGGGCCGAGGAGCTTTGCTTCATAAGGTCCTTCCATGCTAGAGAGAGACAACTTGACCTATAGTCGGTCGATCGAGTTAAGTTGAACGATGATAATTGAATGTTGAAGTATCATTTATTTATCACAAGTCTCAACATACTAGCTAGTAGATGATATCCATTTTTTTTTTCTTTTTACAAAGAGTTAGGGCCACCTGTCCATGAGTGACCCTTCTCCAATTTTATTAAAATACCCTCACTTATGGCGGAAGAATACCGTGGTTACAACCAAACCTTTAGGAGTTTTTTTTTTCCTTAAAAATCCTCCCAAACACAAAACAAAACAAAGCCAACCATACAAACTACAAGCAGCAGAGACCAAACTCTAAACATTCATTAAGAATAACCATCTAAACAAGCCTAAAGACTACTAAATAAAAACAAAGTTAAGTACGTATAGAGGGTAGCCCAATCTTATCAATCCGAATAACACCCTTTAAAAACCTCGGTAATTGCTGGCTATCTTCATAAAAAACATTACTTCCTAACTCACATTGTTTCGCCAAAAAATCCGCTGCTTGATTCCCTTTTCTGAATTGATGTAATACACGGATCTCCATTCCTTGCATTTCAGAAATCAACTCATTCCAATAATCCCATAAATACCATAAAGTGCATTTACCTGATCGGATCCAATCCACCACTAACTTGGAGTCGCTTTCCACAATTATATTTAAAAAATTTAGTCTTTACAAATCCGGATCCCCTTCAACATAGCTCTTAATTCAGCTTCATTATTGGTCCCAATACCAAAATTAGTCGAGAATGCCGCTTTAAAATTCCCATCCTTATCCCACAAGATAACCCCACCTCCCGAAGACCCTGGGTTATTTCGAGTACTCCCATCACAGTTAAGCTTGATCCACCCAGAAGGCGGTTTAGACCATATCACAAGTCTGCATTTCTTAGCCACCACTCTCGACATTACCAAATTAAGCTCATTTAACACATAACAATCATGCTCATTAAGCCGCTTCTGCACTATCAATTCACCCGCTATCCTATTAAGCCATGATTTCACTGCTGTCCACACTTGCATCGCAGTGACTTTCATCCCTCCATACGTACTTTGCATCTCCTATTCCATAAACACCAAGTTATTATACATGAAATCATACCGATGAGATTACCTACCAATGAAGCCTTTTTTGCACAAGTCATCCAAGCCGACATTCTAGCTTTCCAGGTCTGAAAACTCAAACACGGCACTTTTAATATCCTACTAGCATATTCCCAAACCTGAGCAGCTACCTGACCAGTAGATAAAACATGGTCTATGCTTTCAATAGCAGGAGTCAAACAAAAATCACATGCTGACGCAAGGGAGATTCCCTTATTTTGAACCCTCTCATCTACAGCCAAACTCTGGAACCACGCTCTCCAATTGCACATGGATACTTTTTTTGGCAGACCTTTGTTCCAGAACCAATCATGCCAAGGTAGCATTACACCTTTTTCCCTCGTTACTTCCCACACAGTAGTCGTTGTAAAATTGCCATTTGATGATGGCTTCCACACACAAATATCCAACTCATTTCTTTCAGTAAATTTGGTCTGCACAATCTCTGCCGTAATCGACTCTCCCACTAACTCCTTTAAAAGCTCAACGTTCCATTCATGCTCCAACCAACACTCCCTGATACGTGTTCTTTTATTTGGAATGTCCATAATTTGAGTTGCTAATGGACCCGAAGCTAGCCATCTGTCAAACTAGAAAAACAAGTTTTCTCTTCGCAGCAGCATCTGAACATTATCCATTACTTCCGGAACCCTCTTCATTATCGATTTCCACATTCTCGAATCTGTTGCCTTCGGACTGTAGGACATAAGATGACCATCCTTTAAATATTTTGATTTAAAAAAATTTGCCCACAACCCATCATTAGTGAGTGTATGCAAACTTCATATGTAAGGACTTCTGAACCTCATGTAAATCCCTCAACCCCAAACCTCCTTCATTAGTTGGTTTACAAATTTTAGACCATGATTGCCAATGCAATTTTCTCTTTCCCTCCACTTTGCCCCAAAGGAAATTGCCTAGTATAGAGTTTATACGATCAAGAGTCTTCTTCGGAACATTAATCACCGAGAGGATATGTAGCGGTATACTAGATAACACATGCCGCAACAAAATTAACCGACCACCTTGGGAGAGCAACTGAAATTTCCAACCTGCGACTTTGTTTCTTATTGTCTCAATCAATGGTTCAATGATACGTGATGACAGTCTACCTGATACAATGGGCGCCCCCAAGTAAATCATAGGTAATTTTCCTTCCTTAAATCCCGTAATTCTTAGTAATTCCTGCTTCCGACTTGTATTAATAAATTTAGAGGGAAAAATCACTGATTTCTCATGACTAATCTTTTGGCCCGACCACCTTTCATAAGTGGTAAGAATTTCAACCAGTCTCGTAATAGACTTTTTCCCCCCATTAGTAAAAATCAGTAGATCATCAACATACAATAAATGAGACACTGAAGGTGCCCCCACTGGATGCGTAAATCTTCCAATCCTACCAGTCTCAAAATTTTTTCTAAGCAGTCTTGTTAATACCTCCTCCATAATAATAAACAAAAAAGGAGATAACGGATCCCCTTGTCTAAGACCTCGAGTAGATTGAAAAAAATCTTTAAAGGTCCCATTCATCATCACAGAAAACCATGGAGACTTAATACAACCACCAATCAATTTACAAAAATCTGGAGAGAATCCAAAAGATGAAAGCAGCTTCAAAAGAAAACTCCAATTGACCCTGTCATAGGCCTTAGCCATATCAATTTTTATCATGACATTTCCACCCAAAATTTTCCTGTGAAGAGAATGCACCATCTCTTGGGCAAGCGTAATGTTTTCAAAAATACTGCGACCCAGAACAAAAGCTCCTTGTTCATGGGAAACCAACTTAAAGATAACCCGATTCAAAGGAGCCATAATAATTTTTGAGAAAATTTTATAAGCCACTGAGCATAAACTAATAAGCCTGAATTTATCAAAACTGGCAGGATTATGTACTTTCAGAATTAAAACAATAAATGATGACATGAAAAACTTGGATAATTGGCCGCCCCTGAAAAATTCCCGGGCCGCATCAATAACGTCCCCTTTGATAATCTCCCAACACTTAATGTAAAAACCAAACCCAAAGCCATCAGGCCCCGGGCTGCTTTGCTGAGGAATTGAGAAACATGCTTCTTTCACTTCCATATCAGTCGGCTCAGCACACAGCAGATTATTTTCTTCCTCCGAAATTACTGGGTCAATTAAGTTAGCTAGGCCTGCATTCACCACATCACTTGACGCGGAAAGGGAAATTCGGAGATACTGCGCAGCTCCCATATGAACCGATTCTGCACTCTCCAGAGTTGTACCATCTGCTAACACCATCTGAGATATAACTGCCTTCTTACGCCTACGATTAATTACTGAATGAAAAAATCTAGTGTTCTGATCTCCTTCCATCAGCCACTTCTTCTTAGCAATATGTGCCAATCGGGTTGTCTCTCTCTTTCGCCATGTATCTATCTCCAAATTTGTCAGAAGATAATCCATTTCCACATCTTCAGAATCTCCAACTATAACTGGTTTTCTAATATTTCCTGCCTCCCCTCAAGTCTTTTTATATTCTCATCAACTCTGCCAAATACACACTTATTCCAAGCACGTAAGGCAATCTTGGTTCGTTTGAGTCTTGCGGCCAGTTTATGCAAGCCTGAGCCGATATCATTCCTGTCCCAAGCTTCCTGCACACACTCTAAAAAACTCTCATTTAAACACCACATATTTTGAAACCTAAAAGGAACCGGACCATATATTTGAAAAATCCTCTCTAGATGAACCACCATAGGATAGTGATCTGAAGTTTTTCGCGCCAAATATTCTAATTGAGCTGAATTAAATTGATTAGAGTAAGTGCTGTTCATGACCACTCTATCTAGCTTTGCCCAACTTCTATTAACCCCAAGATGACCATTGCACCATGATAGCACACTCCCACTGCTGTGAAGATCAAACAGACCACATTTATCTAAACAATCATTAAACTCTAACATAGAAATTAGAGGTCGAGGATGACCCCCCATTCTTTCAGAGTCTATGCGAATAGCATTAAAATCGCCCATAACCATCCAATGCACATTATTCAACTGTCTATTTTTCAATTCTTCCCATAACCCTCTTCTTTCTGTATAAGTACATTTAGCATAAACAAAAGTTATGAACAATTTTTGATTTGCCGAAGATAGCCATCCTGATATTGTTTGAGAAGTACAAAACTCCATCTGAAACCCATTCAATTCCTTCTAAAAAATCCACAGTTTACCACCCTCTGTCTCATTTGAAAAAAAATAATGAAGATTCAAAAAAGAACCTGTAGTAGACATACGGTTATTACCAACAAATGGCTTCGCAATCGCACAAATATTGATATCTTTTTTAACAATTAACTCCTTTACTCTCCTCTTCGACGTCCCTAACCCTCTAACATTCCAATAAAAAATGTTTCCTATCATTTGCTCAACTTCTTCGATCGGGCATGAATCCTTTGGGACTTCCTCACTGCCTTGTCTAACGTAGTTTCTTGTTTCTCTGTATTCGACTGATTCGCTCCTTCAGACTCATAGGCCTTCTCATTACCCCCGAACCCTTCTATTTGTCCATCCTCACGTTCCGAAGAATAACCCATAGCTAACTCCCTTTGCACTCTTGTATCAGAAGGTACATTCACCGTTTCAGCACCCAAGGTTTGTAACACATTGATTTCTTCCCTCTGCATGGACACCAGATTCTCATCAGTATCTTTATCACACCAGACCTCCTCACATTCTTCATCACTAGCCTCATCTTGATTTTCCGGTAATCTTACTAAATCTTGGAGAGGGAGCTGTGGCATCTCTGCACTCATAATCATTCTTGGCACCATTTCAGGCCCATTATCACCCTCACTATTCGTCACCCCTGCAGTCATAATTTTCACAGACACATCCTCACTTTTTCCAGACTCACCATCTCTGCCCTCATGCTCAACATCAATGTTCACAACTTGCACCCCACTTGCATTCGTCTCCTCTTGTATGACTGGCAATCTATCCTCCACTATTTTAAGATTTTCTTCCAACTCCATATAATCTTTGGTTCCCGAAGTACTATCCCTAAGTTTACTAGTAATTGGCTTCCATACTCTGTTCTCCTTTTGCTTCCCATCCTCCTTACGCCTCTCCCCGGCCCTACATACCACAAATGTATGTCCCTGTCGATGGCACTTCATGCAATAATAACCTTGTTTTTCATATCTCACCTCTTGCCAAAGACACTTCGCAGGAGACATTACAATCGGAAATCTTTTCACCGGTTCCACCGTCAGATATACCTCCACACAAATTCTTGCACCCGTGGCTCTCGATCGATTCAACGTCGCATTATCCATCCCAAGATACCGACCAAACCATGTTGCAAATATCTGAAGACAATCACGATTATAAAGATGCAAAGGCAGGTTTGGCAAGAAAATCCACTGAGGGGCCAGTGTAGATTCTTTATGAAAATCAAAATCCTTTGACCATTTGAACAAGCGAAAAATGTTTCCCTCCATGACTCTTCCTTCCGAGCCTAGCCATGCACAAAATCACGCTCATTCTTCATCTAGATTAACACATGATAATCATCCATAAAGCTGATCATCGGAATCTCTGCTAGCCCCCACTTTTTCACCACGTTCAATCCGATCACATCAATAGAAGGTCGTACTTGCATAAATTTCATGCCCAGTGCAAACTTATATTCTTCCGCCGCTTTTACCATCTCTGTTTCAGAAAAAATGAAATCCAATTCTCCATTTATGTTCACAGGAAACCGTAAAGGAATCTTGAAAGAAGAATGCTCAACCGGTTTTGAAACTGCCGAAGCATATGATGTTGCCATACCAACTGCAAAGGCATTAATCCCCGCCGATGGCATAGCCATTAGAGGGCCGAAGCCGTCGAGAGACGGACAACCAAGCCGTCTGACTGCTAGATACCATCCTAGAGAAGAAATCTAGTCGCACCTTCCAAACCAAAAGGAGCAGAAAGTAAAGACCTCTCGCCAAGAAACTCCAAGAAGAGCTCCAGAGCTCCAAGAAACTCTAAAAAATGATACCTTCTTATCACTTGATTTGCATAATGCTTCCATAAGTATGGGTCATCCCACACATAGTATTTGGCACCACTCTTGATCTTATTTCTTTTAGTAGATGATATCCATAACAGTTATTCACTACAAGAAAATAGGGCATTTCCAACTATTTTAAGATCGCCGCAAAAAAAATCGCCACAAATAGTGCTTATTTGAGACAATTTTCATTTCGTTGCTAGATTCCAACACCAAGTTGGGAAATGTCAAGAGAGAATTCACTGTTCACTTTTTTACTGTACTGGCACTTTCTTTGTGTCGAATAGGAAAATTGCCACGATACATAGCAAAATATTTCATCGTAAAAGCAATATTGTTGCCACAAAAGACTTGTAAATTAATTTGCGGCCAATTAATGCTTATTTGTGTTGATACAAAAGTGCCGGAAACATCCTTTCGCAGCGCTTTTTTATTTTGAGACCAGTCGCAATATTCAAAAACTAGTTGCTAAGATTTTGATGGCTCGATGGAATTGGTGTTTTTTAAAAGCAAATCACTCAGGCGCCAAAAGGCACGAAACCCCCCGCCTCGACCCAACTCGATGTTAGCCCTACAATCCAGTGTTTTAAATACCGTATCGTACTGGCCAGTATGGCCTGTATTTTCCGTACCGGCCACCGGTCCGGTACAGGTACACTATATGTTTCGTACCGACCAGTACCGGCCGCACCGGTCGATATTTCAGCTTGTGTACCGGTCTGTACAGGCCGATATTTCAACCTTTAATTATTTTTTCATTTTTTCAAACTATAAGTTCATTTTTTAACTCTCAATTCAGATTAGACTATTTATAATTTATATATGTATGTATTTATATATAATTTATTTATATATAGACTATTATTTTAAAATATAATTTATATATATAATTTATTCATATATCGATTATTTCAAAATAATATACAAAACAATACCAATATCGAAATATTTCGTTCTAATCCTTCGACAAGTAAGGCATCTAGTACGATATTCCATACATTACTATAATCCCCGATCCATCTTTCTTCCCCAACTTCTTCTTCTCACCCTGAAAACTAACCCACCCCATTACGTTGCCTCACGACCAAGAGAGGTAATCGCATGGCATTTCCTCGGGCATAGCATTTCTTCTTCACTCTTCCTCTTCTCCTCTTCACCCGCACTACAGAGCTGGACTCGGGTGTTGTATTTCCAATCGGCGGCACTGGGAGGTATCGCAGCCGCTCTCTCTCTCCGCACTTTGTAATGCCGGAAGGAAATTTTTCCTGGGCTTTCTGAATCGAATCAACAGTGTGACTGAGGCTTAAATTCCTTCCTCAAATTTTTTGTTAATTAAGAGTCTAGGATTTATATTGCAGATGCATATGAGGAAGGAAACCTAGGTTTCTCCGTGCAACCTAGGTTTCCCCCTTTTTTCCCAACGAAACTTTATCTTTTCTCTCTGTTTCTCTTCGTTTCTTTCTTCCATTTCCTGGTTTTGCCCCTCTGTTCCCGTCGTCTGGAGATCTAACGCTGATTAATGGGTACATGTATTGGCTATGCCTTGGGGTGTACCATCCGGGGTGTACCTTGTGTGTATTGGCTCGGCCTTGGGGTTTAGTTTAACTCTGCTTTTAGCGTGTTTTTGCACTGACCGGATTTGTCAGTTTGAACTTGTGTTTGTGTGGAAAACTTGTGTTTATTTTTTTGTTTCTGCAACTGTGGATCCACTTTCGCTTATTGCAGCGCACAGAGAAAACTCTCGCTCTCGCTTAGATAATCAAACGGGTTTGTTGTTGATTCTTGCTAGGCTTCTGGAGTTGATTATCGATGTCAATTACTCTTATTTCTCATTTATTTTGGCATGGGTATGGTAAATGGTTCAAGAAGATGAAATCTGCTGCCTATTATTGCTAGGCTTTGTTGGAAATGTAATCTGGTCTGTAGTAGACATTCTTGCCATTGAGGGGCTTTAGATAATTCCAATCCCACTGCCTATTATCCAAGTTGCTGTGGATCTGAGGCTCATTTTTTGGTTTTAGACTTTCGATTTGTTTATTGACATCGCATTGCTGTGGCTTTCTGCTAAATGTTTGATTAGAAATTTTCTTTCGTTGCTTGGAATTTAATGGCTACCATGGACTTCTTATTGTGAAACTAAGTTTTGTTTGTATAACGGGAAGCTTAGAAAGCTCATTTATCAACAAATAATAACGAAGATCATAAATGATGATACAGTGATATTGGTATCCTGACAACCCACTTAATTACAAGCCCTGTCCTAGAATTATGGTTTTTATCCGTCTTTAGTAGTGTCACTTAATGAGAATAGGCCCAGAGTATGCATTAATTTGAAATTACTGTAATTTTGTTTTAAAAAAGTTTTCCATTTCTTCGTCTTTCCTCTGATCTAATTTTGCGTTCTCCATTCGCAATAAGTGCCTGGAATGTGTAGGGGTATCAAAGTTATGAACTTCTGGTTTGGGTCAGCTTGTTGTTGCACAGTAGTTTGACATAACATATTTTAGTCTACACTTGTGCAGGAATTCTTTGCAATTAAATCCTGCCACTTCAAACCACAAGTATGTATATATAGCTTGTAGATTAGATTACACAATCTAAGTTAATTAAGGCCCTGAGTAAGCTGGCTAGGTTTTTGTGCTCCCTTCAGACAAGCATATAGGAAACAATGATCATCACCAAAAGGTCGGATTGAGAAACGATTCAAGTAACCCCAGGATCGAAGTAAATAAATACAGATGTTAAATAGTAAGGAACCTCCCCAAAATTGTTAATGTCTAAACTGGAGTAATAGCTCTGCTCTAGTCATGTAAACTTGTTGCATTAATTTGAAACTGCACGTGTCAATTACCATATATTAGTTGATTTATATTCAATGGATAAAGTTCTATATGCATTATATTCTCCTTAATAAGTGAACATCACTTAGTAAGGCAATTAAGTGATCTTTGTTATTATGGGTCTGCATGGTAGGATAATGCGATTTATCTATAACATATTTTGTGTACTGATGCACTTTATCTACCATTGGCAAATTGATGTTTGCATGCCAATACTTGAAAATATCACACTTTTATATAAGGACATGGTTGCAGTGGTATTAAATGGAGTACCACCCACCCTTGCAGCTTGTATTCGAATTATAGCTGCCTAGCATCTGCCTACTTCAATAGAGGTATTGTTATTTGACTCTATGAGGAGTGCAAAAATCTGTTGGGATATTCTATTGCAAAAAAACTTGATATACCATAGTCTGTACTTGCTCTCCATTAATGCAAAAGTGTATATATAACCACATATTATGTGAATATGTCCTTTATTAAATTGGAAAAAAAAAACAGATGATTGCACATAGTTTTGTTGATGTGGATCCTAGATGCATGTTTGTCAAAGTAGACAAGTCATCAAATTCCTATATATATGTTACCAGTTTACAATAGGAATCCCACACATGGATCAGTAGTAGTAATAACTATGCAATGGGAATGTGGTCACAGGAAGTATCAGGTCCATGTCCATTAATGCACCACCCCAGTGTATATATATAACTACATCAATGTGTTTTCCCAACTGAGTTTGGATGAATGAATGTCCTTAAACTTATTGAATTATGCAGAAAATGGTGCCCCATAGATTTGTTGATGGGAATATTAGTTGTTCACCAGAGTAGATAATCAAAGTTCCATCTTTTTCCTTTTTGTCCAGTTTCTAAGTTAATATATATCCATGCAGTGTGTTGGGTAAGTACCATTAGTATATAGCAATGGTAAATTTCTTGTTCAGGTTGTTATAGATATTCGCATATGAGACACACATTACAGTGTAACCACATGAACATTACATATGAGACACATGAGACATTTCCAGTTTCTAAGTACTATTAGTTGTTCATGTGGTTCACCAGTGTAACCATATGAGACACACATTACAGTGTAACCACATGAACATTACATATGAGATACAAATGAACATTTCCAGTTTCTAAGTATTATTAGTTGTTCATATGGTTCACCAGTGTAACCATATGAGACACACATTACAGTGTAACCACATGTAGATCTACAATGAGATAATAGTTTGTGAGAATGATGCATGACAGTGTTATAACTGAGCGCTTAGGTATGGTAGAGTTAGAAATTGTGAGCAATTAGCTTTTTGGGTGAGTTGGGAAGTTCAAGTAATTTATGTATTTTGTTTTTGTGCATTTTTTTTTTTTAATTTTGTGAAAAACCCTTTTTTGGCGAGTAAAATTCACCGTAAATATTTTTTTTGTCCATTAAACTTATTTGTGGTGTCTATTTCGGCGACAATCATCCGCTGAGAATACATTATAATGACAATAATTTATAATTGCTGGAAAGATCTAGCCATTTTCGGCAATTTATTAACCTATATCGTCGCAATTGACTTTTCTCAACGATTTAGTGGTAAATGGAAATTCCATTTTTGTCATTTTTTGGTATATTTGAGAGTCTGAGACAGACTAAAATTGCGGGGAATAGTATCTTTTGCGACGATTTTTGCCTATCGTTGAAATTGATTAGAAGTGAATGCTTAATTTCATAAAAAATGTAGCGAATTAAAAATCGCCGCAAATGATCAAATGCAGAGATTATTAATGATATTTGCAACGATTTTAAGTACTGCAAAATGCCTGATTTCTTAAATTCATATTATATTTATATGAATTCGAACAACATGATATATAACAATGGAAGGTCAATTTTTTCCTTCTTTAAAAATTTAAGATATTACTATTTTCAAAGTTAAAAAAAAAAACACCATAAAATATTAATAAACACAATGTTTAAGATTAAAGCTAACGAATTGAAATTGAATTTATTTGGAACTGTTCTCAATCAGCTAACCATTGGCATTGTTAGGGTCTGTTTGGGAATACAACTGCAATAAGATATTTGCAGACTACTTCACTATTATTTACAAATTAACTATTTATTATTATTCACAAATTACTCACTATTATTTTCATTACTATTTACATATCATTTGAGATACTCTTAGCTTACAAACGAAGCTTAAGTCTCGTTTAGATGGTGAGTTGGTTTTATCCAATCTCAACATTCAAATATTATTCAAATACAAATATTTTTCAATTTATCTCTTATTATTTTTCATCTAATCATTATAATTTTTTCAAACTTTTGTATAAAACATTAAAAACAAATAGCTTTTTCTAATTTTAAAATAAAATAATATTAAAAAATTATATTATAACAATATTTAAATTTTGTAATATTTTTATTCAATTTCAATTATTTCACTACTATTTATAAATTATCTTATTATTATTTAAAAATTTCATTTCATTTTATCTTACTATCCAAAGAATGCCTTGATCTCTCTGGTATTCATTCAATTCTAGGGGTAGGCAGCGAGCGCAGGGCAGATTCCCTCACCTGCCAGATCTAGGGGGTAAGTGGCCCTATTCGCATCTGGCTCATAGTGGGGGCGGGATAGGGGTGACTCCTGTCTTGAAAATCCCCCACCCCGCTAGTTAGCCCCTTCCTTCTCAGTTCTCTGAATCTCTCTCTCTCTCTTTGAGTCTCGCTCACTCTGACTCTTTGCATCTCCAATTCTCTATAACCGTCGTTCCCACTATGCCGTTGTCATAGCCTTCTGTCTGCATCTCCATCGCCAAAAGTAAGAATCTTGGTTAAAGTTTTGGTTTTTTGTTAATTTATGGAATGAAGATTGGAGGAAGGATGTGGTTTAATCGGAAATGGAGGATGAGATTGTGTTTGTGAATTATGTGTTGTGGAGACTTGATTGTACATGTGGTTTGATGATTGATGAGCTAATGTGTGTGAATCTGTCTGTGTGATTTTGATTTTTGTGGGTTTGTATCATGTAATGTGTTTTGAATTTTGATGATTGAATATGTGATAGTGATTTAGTGAATTAGTGATGCTGATTTTGTAGCTAAATTAATTCGTTTAGGGTTCCAATCTTAAATTCTAAATTAATTTAGATTAAATATCCTAAAGATATTTGGGTTAAATTTGAAAACTTTGCTTAAGAAAATGACCTCATCCAGAGACTTTGTGAGTCAGTTATTTATTCAAAGTTTGACCTTAAGTCAGGATTTTGGCAGATCCAGATTAGCGAGTCAGACCGATACAAAACAGCCTTTGCTACCCCCTTTGGACATTTCGAATGGAATGTTATGCCCTTTGGTCTCAAAAATGCTCCGAGTGAATTTCAGAATATCATGAACGATATTTTTAATTCATTCAGTACTTTCTCAATCGTCTATATCGACGATATCCTTATCTTTTCAAAATCCATTGATGAACATTGGAAACATCTTGAGACGTTTCTCAATATTATCAAACGCAATGGTCTTGTTGTCTCTGCCCCCAAGATCAAATTATTTCAAACCAAAATCAGATTCCTTGGTTATGATATTTCTGAAGGGAAAATCAGACCTATCAATCGAGCCATTGATTTTGCTGAAAAATTTCCTGATCAAAT